>JAWQUT010000150.1:451756-515347 GCA_033807755.1 Ellobium chinense | reverse complement strand
CCCCCCCCCAAAATTTAACACAGGGTGATTTAATCAACCCTGACATCCCAATTGCAGACTTGAGGCCAATTTGATCTGCCTCTGAATGAGATAGCATTAAACATTACATAAACATTTCTGATACGTGAACAACATAGGAAACAGATACAAAATGAAGAGCTCTTATTCAATAACTAGTCATTGCCGTGTCTGAGCTTACATAAACTGACCTCACAAGAAAGTCCCCTAGGAAGCTCTCTAAGATGGATCTCTCTAACAAACTTTTTAATCCATTTCGAGGGTTGCCAGCGCAAAAGCCTTATCTCTCTTATATAATTCATATAACAATACAGTCTTTGCGCAGGCACCCCTCGTTTCTTTCAAGGCACTCACAGACAACATGCAAGTCTCAGAGAAAGACACATCCAGTAAAACAAAATATGTAAAAGAAACTGCCATGAACGGAATCACACATGAAACACTGCTGTCTAAAAGCTATGTGCAATTTTCAAATTAAACTGATGTACCAGGTAATGAACTTTTCAAAGTGACCGTTTTATAATAACTGCCATACCTTAATTGATTCAGTATTGATCCATGACACAAGCACAATTACAGCAAGCTTAAAATCTCAGATTTACATCATTATACAGGTATATATCGTCTGATTTTTCGCAAAGTGACAAAAGAGCGAAATTGTGATTTTTCAGGAGAGCAATTTAAAGATTTTTGTTTGATCAAAGGCATTAAGAATTTTTCTTATTCGACACTGAATATCTTGAAAACTATAAATAGCAGCACACAATGCTTCTTCGAGGTTACAATGGTATCAATACTATGTAGTTTTAAGCAAAAAAAAACAAACAAAAAACCAAAACGACAACCAGAAAAATTGCAGTATTCATCATTTTGTGTGAAAAACATGACGATATTTGCCCACATCTCTCATGACACTTCATCACTACAGTGGTTACAGAAGCAGTTTTCTGCTAACCTGCTTAATGTAACTCGCTGAAAACTAGTCAGTTTTTGCTACAGTTTTCCAGTGCAACTAAAACTATGCATTTTTCAAGAAAATTCCACAACATAAAAGATGGAAAAATTGACCTGGCTTAATGTGCTTGTGCACAAATTTAATGTGTTATGATGTCATTAGTATTTGGCTGGTATGACAAAGATTATATTATAGCATATCATATGTGCTTGGTTGTGTCTTCAGTGATTTAAAAGACCACATTATCTAAAATAAAATGATGCTCTTCTTGAAATGTGAATAGTGATCATAGTCAAAATATTACTTGATGCAGTGCGCAATCATCTGATACCTTTGTCCGAGACAAGTCCACCTCATCTGACTGGAATCCTGCCTTGTCCTCTTCATTTTCTTCCTTCACCACCTCCTCCACCTTCTTGGCATTTTTGCCCTTGTTATTCACGTTCAGTGAGAAATAAAGACTGAATGAGATTGGGTACTGTGGAGCAAAACAGAGAAAAACAACCTGAATGAAGCAAAACACAGATGACTAGCACTCAGGATCAAGCTGGCCTGGAGTATTGTGCTGAAGTGCATAGCTATCATCTTAGATAATAACAATCGTGAAACTTGATAATATTAAAGCTTGATAAGAATGAGGTATACCTATAGATGTTAATGAGGAATTTTGATAACGGTGGAACTCTACATTTGATGCACTTCGTGAGTCACCTCCTGGCCTAGTTTGTCTTTGTAATAACACTATCTGTACAACCTAATGAAAAAAATCACAGAAGATAAAATAAGGGTGACATGTGAATAAAAATATTTCCATTTTTGGAGAATTTCTACACAGCAGTCAAGTAGTGTAAGATGGAAATGAAACCGAATTCCAGGTGACTAGCTAAAAAATGGTATAAATGTAAAACAAATCTGACAAGGAGAAAACAGAGGTAATCTCATGTCACCTGACAAAAGGACTTATTATTGCTAAACCTGTTTTGGGGAAAACTGAGTGGTTCTATTTGAATATAGTTCTCCGCCTCAACAAAATTCATGTTTAATTTCTATTACCTCATCATTCTCAGTTTCGCAGAAATATTTTGTTGGGAGATGAGTGTTGACATGAAGATCACGGATGTGCAAAAAGGTGATTTTTGTGTGAAAATCAACATAACCTTTTTGTTGGAAGATGTTAGAAATGTCAAACTCACTTTTATTGGTTTTACCACTTCTAAAGTGTTCAAAATGTCTTGTGAATGCCTGTCACTGAATATACAGCAAACACAAGAGCAACTGAATAATTCCAAAACTAAATGATAGTATAATAATGTAGTTTATAAGTCTCTTATCCTGCCTGATGCTTGCTCATGCAATTTTACATTTTTACCCCAGCAGACCAGATCAATTTCTGAACTCCCTAGGGATGCAAAAACTTCTCTCTGTCCGTGCATATCAAATTAATTTTTTTATTTAGTAATTCCATTCTATGGACTAGTCTCTCTGTTCACAGACTTTTCTGACTGCCAGCATTCCAGAGCTTTTCAAATCCCACCTCAACAGGCGCTTCAATAGATATCCTAAATACCTTTTCCTCAAACTTGGCCATGCAACTGGAACAATCCTGAGAAAAATTTGCTGTCCGAATTATATACTTGAGATTGGGCATCATATCTACCAGGTAACGTCCATGAGGATTGACATCTACCGCTGCTGTAATTTCCTGCAGAATCCAGGACAATGAAATAGTCGAAGGGTCCTCCTGTGGAGAATGCAGTGAATTATTCAGTTTCATATTACCTACATTTTGAGGCCATGGAGGTACTTTTTTAAAGTTAATTTAAGGCAGTATTTAAGCTTGTAGCAAACCTTTTATTTCAACCATTTCTAGTAAACTGACTGATCAGCAGCAGCAACAACATCGTGCTAGGCCAAAGTGAACACAGAGCATTCCTTTGGGCTGATTTTGGTGATATTCTTGCTCTAGCACTGCTAGTGTGGGGTGATAAGGTACTGCTGATAAGTTATAATATTCACCCAAATTTGTCTGTGGATTCAGCTTAACCATGGAACAAAGTCCCCTGCTTTGGTATTACTAATTGAAGAATCACTTATATGTGAACTATACCAATAAACTACACTATATTCTTATGATTTGGGCCTTGTTCATTACTTTCTATATGTAACTAGCTCTGGTGCCCCAGTGCTGCCCAAGAAAGTGGGGGAAGTGGAGGGGGGCTCATTTTGCCAACTTGGCAACTCTGGGTTGCAATGCTATGACAACTCAATTGGCAATGGCTAGCATGACTTGTTTGTCAGCCCTGCCTTTTGCTGTCTCATTCCTAGGGTCAGTGCACAAAAGGGCCTCTCTAAATCCCCTGGGGCCCCAAGCGGCCAGCTGATGCCAAATATACATGTCTCAGTAATCCTTCCTGGTCATTTCAGGATTCCATGCCACATTTAAGAACCCCCTCCCCCATATGAAAACAGTGTAAATTTCTAGACTGAGCAAACAGATAAATCCAGCCACAGATTTTCATTTACATGTTAGATCTTGCCAAAACCTCTTCTTTTTCAGTCCTCTGCTGTTTCACCACTGACAGCAATGTGAGCCCAATGCAAAGCCTATAATAAAGCAAAAGATCCCCAAAGAATGCAAAACCTCACAACATTATAGCACATTCCTTACCTCCAGCATTTTCTTGAGCTCTTGCACTGACTCCTTCCGATCCCCTTGTTCATTTTTTTGCTCTGAATCCTTGGTAGTCTCTGTGGCTTTCTGCAACATTATTTTTTCCACATTGATGAAAGTGAAATCAAAGACTTCCACCAGCTCAGATACCAAGCGGCCTTTCTTGGAGCCAGGCCCACCTAGAAGGAATGCATAATTTGTTAAGAAAAAAAATTACAACTGGTATACAGTTTGTTACTGCTGCATAAGGAACCAAGCAACTGCATGTAAATATTTTTCAAATTTCATGTCTCAGTATGAAACTATCACGTTGACAAATTACTTGTTATTTTTGTTTTGTTGAAATCAGTATTCCCGCAGTTTGAGATGACATGAAAATGTAAGTCTTTTTTTAACATCTGAATATTAAACATTCTCTCTTTTTTCTCGATTATTTGAGCACAATAAAGGCCTTTAACCATCGACAGGATGCCAAACAGTAGTATTTACAATTATTCCTTGTTGGTATTGTGTACCACAGCGTTCCAAAGATTGGGATCTTAGTGGGCGAAATGTAGTTCTTATGTCAGTGAGGGCAGGGTGCTCAACTATCTTGCAGTAGTAGGTACACAATGGGAACACTAAATTCTGAAAACATGCATACACATCCTCTACTGTACACCAGCCAGAAACTATCAGTGTACTTTTGGGCCATCATCATACATGCTGAGTACTAACTATGTATGAAGATAGCACTGCAGTATTCACTAGGGATGCTTTGTTTGGTCTTCTTTGACATCATTTTGGGCATAAAGTGACCTCATTTTGAATATGAAGGGGCTGTCCCTTGGCCAGTGGACTCCGCTCACTGGCTGTATTGCCCAGATCATACTAAAAATGATGTCAATTGATACTTGAAGAAGACCTAACAAAAGCTGCCCAAGCCAGTCCAAACCCTTTCATGCTTTAAGTCGTAGACCATCTTGCAAATTGTAGTTTTAAAATGATATTCCATGTTATACTGTCTTTCGTGAGTTAAGTGCTCATAGAGAGGGATATGCTTAGCTCTCAGGTGGAAGGAAGCAAGCTGGTCTATGAACATCAAGACATGTCTCAAATTCCTCAGATTTTGTCAGGGCCTAAGACATAACGAGTTGTGTTGTTTGGTTATCCAAATAATTTGTTCATGTTGATGAGTGAAAAAGCTGACATTTCCATGCTGACAAGACAGAGAGAATGTAAAATTGACAGAATTATCTTGACATTTTTGTGTTTTTTTGTGTAAGCCTCCTTTGTGAGCTGCACTTGTAAACCAATCAATAACAGACAAGGAGCTGTCTTTTCATAATATGCCAGGGCCACAATTCTTCAAAGCAAGGTATGCACCATTTGTAAGGGCATCCAATTAATCATAAACATGTGTTTGATCTTCTACTTCATGTCAAAATACAAAAGCACTGACAAAACCTTCCTTAGCTATGGACAAACATATGTGTACCAATCTTAGGCTGAAATTTAATTAGGGGCTGGAGCAACTATGCATTGGACAAAATACTATTTTCACTATGACAGAGGATGCTCTATACATATGAATTTATGCTGAATTAATTTAGGCACTATTTTATATTAGATGATCAACTGAGCTTGGCACTTTTTCTCTATCCTGTGTCATAGTATAGTGTGAAAAATGCCATATTATCTTAAGATGCCTTAAGAAATATCATACTGGCTGGCTATTATTCATTTTATCTCCATCTTCCTCATCTAAGCTACGGCTTTTTCTCCCTTGTTTCCTGCACTTAATCACCTTCATGGTGCATCCTTCTCACAGCTTCTTTTGAAGTCCCTTTTCCATATCCTCCTCAATTCAAGACAAGAGACAGATTTTTTCCCACTGTGTGATCTGGGCTGCAATTTACTTATGGCTCATAAAATATACATATATCACACCATACATAATCATCCCATGCCATGGAGTCAATAATTCTTACGGCCCAATTTAGGATGCAATAGGGGATAAATGATCTGTTCATGGCTTTCACTGTAGGCAGCTAGCGGAACAAATGTCAGTAATCAGACTCATGAATCTTTATTGACAAGCAAAGCTGTTACCATTAGTACAAATTTGCTAAAGCCTTCGGGGACATAAGACCCAGATATTTGAAAATCAAAAAGGAAAGAAAGAAAAAAAAATGAGAATAGGATGAATGGAATATAAATGCAGGGAAACAGCAGCCGGTGTGAAAGGCCCTGAGGCATTTGAGAAAAATCAATACCTTGCCTGGATTAGAAAAAAGATCACTGGGGAAAGGAGGCTGTCGGAAAAAGGGGGTAATGTAGAGGAGGACTGGAAACAAAATTATAAAATTAAAGGATTATTATGAGTTATGATCTGATGTCAACAGATACATGTCTGGTTTCAAAATGAAACAATCCCTTCCCCCTTCCCCTTCCTCCCCATCTTATGTAGCTTGTGGCTTGTGAACCAATCTGACCCCTAATCTGATTCTGAAAATGGCCAAACAGATGGTCAAAATAAAAATGAAAGAGGATTAGATGAACCAAAGGACAATGATAACAACCAGCAGATTCATGTTCACATACATGGCTGCACCACACCTGAAGGACAGCATCAACTTCCTCAAAAGGCATGATCAAGTGGCCATATTTTTCCTGAGAACAAATCAAGTACCATTAAACATGCCCCTAAGTGGATTTCAGTTGCAGATAGCGCCAACTTGACAACTCTGTTTATGTCCCTATGAAACAGTAGCACACTATCTGTGTGAGTTTGACTATCCAGCTCTGAAAGATTTGAAAACATACCCCCTCCTGGGAGGAAACAATTGGGATAACTCTGTAAGTGTATGCTGATCTTGTACAACCACAAAGACCTACAGATTTAAAAGAGAAGTTGGAGTGAAGGGGGTCCTGACAAGAAAAACAGATGGCAAGACACACGGACGACTGAGAAAACAGTCAAGGGGCTAACAAAAAGTCACATGCAGCAGAAACTTCAACTCTTTGTCTAATAGCAGCAACTTCATCAAACTACACGTCTAACATTTTATGTCTACCCATAATTGCAAGTGGTGTGAAGGAATCTTAATATCAACTGAAACCATAGAAATCTCAATTGTATAGTAGAGAAAAAAGTGCTTCATTCATCATGCTGTTTTGGAAAATATGGTGGGCAAAAATGTTACCTACGATTTCATCTGCATCCTTAAAAACTTCTGCAACTTTAACACTACAAAGTAAAACTCACACCAAAATGGGTATAATATGAGTTCACAGCTTGGTGACAAACCTTAAAATATCAGTGGGTGCACTGAATACAGATTCAGCTGAATCTATACAGTTTAATAATAACAATACCATCTCTGATTCTCACAACCAGTTCATACCCGCATATACAACTTCATATTATTACCACCACATATACAATTTTATATTATTACCATCCTTGCAGGCCAGATTAACGGGCCAGGTTAATCAAGCATATCATATTCTTGACTCTTTGAGGTGCATATAATGCCTCTGTCATTTACAGATACTGATCACCAGTGTGCTAACAATATCTTTTACAGCCCATACACTACATATAATAACCTTGTGCTTGAACTTACCATACACAAATATGATTGTTGGCCCATTGTCCGAGATTTTAACCTTACTCCCCTGTTCCACATGCACTTCCTCTTTGGTGATCTTGCGATAAACAGCACCATTCACGTCCGGTTTGTTGATCTTGCTGTAGCCGCCACATCCCATTCTAGAACCATTAGCACATCAGCTCATCTCGCAATATGTTGGAACTCTGTTAAAAAGACAAGAAGCCAAAGGTAAATCTAAAAAGCAAGTCTAATGCTTAGCATATCCCGAGCCTTTAAAGCACAGTACTGAGAAAAATACTTTGGGAGTAAGAATCAATACATTCCTCTGAGCTAATGTAGAGTGCAGCTGTCTAATGTTTTTGACTATTCTGCGACAACTTTCTATCATGTGAAACTATCGACCATTATACAAAGCTTCACTTTGGCTGATGCATGAAAGGATAATTCCATATGAGAATGTAAACCATCAGTCTACTTCTCTAATTTTCTGTTGTTTTTTTTTTAATGAGCGCTTGTGGTTTTTTTTGTGTAAAATACAGCTATTATCCAATCCTGAAAATGCCAAGGACAATTTTGCATTATTTTTTCCAGTTTTCAAAGTATGTGGCAACTCATCTCTTTAAATGTCTTATACAGGCAGTCTCTCTCTTCACTTTACAAAGTTTGAGTTTCTATTATCCTTCCTCCTTTTCTGTCCTGGGTTAATTATCTCCATTCTGGGCTATTTATCTAACCGCTGAAAATTCTGACTAAATGACTTCATGGTGAATTCAGTCTAGTCAGGCAATCCCAACATTAAAACTGGGGTGCTTTCCTGAAATACTTCAAGTATCAAAAAAAAGAAGGTTACACACATTAAAAATATGCAAGCTATATTTTCTGTGGAAAACAAACTGTAAAGGAGACATGCCCTTAAAGCAGTGCTACTTACGGCTGATTGTCTGTGATCCTGATTGTCAGAATTTGGAAGCATGGAGACAAGTAGACAGAATGCAATTAAAACTTCATGATCCTGAAATCAATGGAGTAATGTCACCACTACACCTGAAATGCTATAGGTTTAGTTGTGCACCGTCAAACCTCCATCAAATTTTAATCCAAGAGCAGCATTAACCCACTGACTCAGAAACAATCAATTTTCCCTCACATAAAAGCTTGTAGGATGAACTGTGCACGGCTGTTAAGAGACCCAGTAATCAATTATTCCACGTCCTTCCAAATCAGTGCAAAGCATGAAAAGTAAGGCAGTCTGAAAGAGTGTTTATAATGTGCTTCATAATGAATCACTACATAAATGATGCGAAAAATCCATATTTATGTCATTCTCACAAGAAAGATGAATAATAAGCCCATGGCACATCAGCTTTCAAAGCTTACCTAATCATTTCTATTTTTCCGTTAATGGGCTTTGGGATGAAATTCATTCATTACACTTCAAACAAAATTTTTAAAAATCTATCAAGTAGTATGTAAAAGTAAAAATCATTTATTCAGTACTAATACAAGCTATACAAATACAGTTCTGTTGACAAATTATGTCTGCTTTTCGCGTAAACAAATAAAGCAGAGAGCAAAGACTGGTACACGTTGATGTACTCAGATACATGTATGTACTTCTCTTGGCTGACATCTTCTAAATCTTACTGATTCATTTTCTTTCCAAAGAAATGGGGCACTGGATGAATCAAGGGGAACTCACATCTTGTCAGAGCCCTGAGATATATTCTAGCAATTCACAGTGCCTCGACTCTGCTCTCCTGCTGGCTGTGTTACCATCATTACTGATAACAACCATTCCACTTTTTGTCTGCTGGCTGATCAGGTGATACTGCACTGTAAAATTCTACCACCGCCTCACATGGTTGATGCTGGCAAGCAAATTTATTCTATCACTGCACCCAGCATAATGGAGTGAAATTGAGATTTGTTTATATTGTAGCATCACAAGGATTAAGCATGAATCAGCATTGGTGGCTAAAGCTGACTGAGACTTCAGTTCTCTTGCTGAAACAATACCCATTCTGGGATCCTTCTGCAAACATATTATTTTACATCAGAGTGTTTCTTATTCCTTGCAAATTTGTGACAATATAGAAAATACATATTGTGCATATGTTCGAATATGCACAAAAGTATCTAAGAGACATGGGTGAAATATGGCATCAGTCAACTGGTGCTGTCGCAAATAACAGTTGCTCTAAGATTATAACCCTTTATGGAGGAAAAAGCACCATTCAGCATTTTGGTGTACAAATTTGCATCGAAAATTATGGTAGTGAATAGTGCTCCCTATTTTTTGCATTACATCCTCTAGGAAAAGACTATATATCTCCCCTTAAAGGTACAAAGCCAACAAATGCCTATGGACATAAAGTTTTTCAGCGAAAATGAGCTTAAGCTAGTCAGTCTCCACTTATGCACACTATGTCATTTTCTATCCTTGTACTGAACTCTTTGTACTCACATCATAAAGTCCTAATCAAAGCTGAGCTGTAACTCTTGATAAGACAGAGGCTGGCTCTGCCAGTAAGCTGATTAACTCCATATACTGTGAGAAATCAATATTACATCCACAAGCCCTCACACAAATAATATATAAGATTTCAGTTCCAGACCATAAAATAATATTCAGTAAGGCTGGGCTGTATCATAATTTTCTTAGTGTCAAAATCAATGTACTGGAGCTGTCAAGTCTCATTTGTGGTGACAATGACATGAGACTAATCTTGGCTTTACAAGAAGCTACATCATTAACTAACTGGCTACAGCTAGCGAGTAACTCCAAGTCATTAAATAGTCTGTGTTCTTGGGTGCGGGAATATTTGTCTGTCTCAGTCTTGTACACAAACATGAATGATCAAAGATTAGTGCTGACACCAGTTTACGTGTCAGCAACCATATTCAGCTAAATTAACATTTCGAGTTGATAACAACAGTTAAACTTAAAAAACAAGGATCACATTAGGCAGCAATGTCAGTGGTGCAAGATAATAGCAAATTATTTTAGTGAACAAAAGTTAAACATTTTTAGCAACACAACAAAAGGAGTCACTGCAGTGTTGACACCACATTGCAATGTCAGAGTTGTGAGGTGATGGTTAGTATCACTATTGTAGGTGATATTGATTTCAAATACCTGCACGTCCTTAATGTTCAGAGAACATGTAGATAATGGTCTGATCATATTATGGACTCACTGTAGAAAGCTTTTGTTTATATCTTCTTCATAAAATAAGGCCTACCACAATAAATACAGTCATTTCTCATAATCCAAATCTAATTATTCGGTTTCCTGACGTTTTGGGATAACGGGGGCTAAGTCATTTACAAAATAGGAAGAGAAAGAAATAAGTTCTGTTCATCTAATACATGATGATCAAGCAGTTCAAAAGCAATACTGAGACAAAAACTTTGCTGATTATAATGTAGTTTATCTGTTCAAAGAATGAATGAAACATAGAAGAATACTGAGCAAGGAAGAAAAGTAGGAAACGAAAGTGAGAGATAGAATCAAATATATTCTTCTAAGCTACAAAACTTAAAAGTTGCAAAATGATGCTTTAATTCCCTTTGAATTCCTCACCTCTAGCTGCGGAAATCCCATTGAAGTATGGCTTAGTTAGATTTCATTGTTCAGGTACATGAAGCTTACTGGCATTTTGTTTGTTTATGTTCACAGGCAAGATATAACTTGTAGTAAAAACAACTGTGTTTGTAAATGAATTTCATGACTTCGCTGTAAGAAAATCACCAATTTCATACATTTAGTTATGAAGTGATAGCTTGATTGATGGTTTCTGCCCATATCTCACATGACTAAAATGCAGCACTTTAAAGCCACCAGACAAAACATCTTTTTAAGCAAAGGCAAATCTTGTGGGGCAACAATCTGGAGTTTGATTACTGTTCTTATCTTTTCTGAAAAAAAAACCACCAACATTTTGTGCAGAGTCAGGTGAATTTACTTCTTGCAAGATTTTGCTAAATTTTACCGTGCAAGTCATAAATTCATTGTAGATAACCCTTTTCAGATCAGTGCTTGTGTATTTCCTCCCTCCAAATTATAGAGCAGGATTCTTTCATATCCAAATAACCTTAAATCTGTTCCACTGGTTAATTATTGTGAAGTATGACACCTACTGGCCAGGTATGTGACAACACCGTGTACACTTAATTTGCAGACTAGGTTGCCAAATTAACTTCATGAGGCCAAATTCCTCGATTTGCTCTTTTTTTTTTTTCTTTTTCAAGGGTGTCTGTTGTCCTCAAACACAAGTCAAATTTTCTGAAAAACATATTGTGTATAGTAAGTCTTTTCATCATGAGATGAAAGTGAAAGACAAGTGACCATCAACTAGCATTTGCTCATTCATACACCTAAACATTACTCCCTGAATAAACGGGCAACAGTCTCCCTTTTGAAATGAAAAGATGAGTGACATCTGACTCATTGCTGGAATTTTATTTTTCAAACCTAAATAGGCTGGCACAATAAGGCTCTAAGTCCAGATAACATAAATTTCCAAAGGGCAATAGAAGTTGCATGCAATTATTATTAATTTTTTTTTAATCCCTCTCCTTTAAGGGCACCTTGGCAATGATAGATACCATGTAATCAATTGCTTTCTTTCTTCTTTCTGCGACTTAGTGACATCAAGTATTTCCTGCAACTTCTTATAAGTCTCAATACTAATTTCATTCTCTTTTTCCAGGCATTTTCCCAAAGCCTATCAAACTCTTTATTCCTTACATAGGTCATTCATGAGTATGGAGGTATTATGAAGAGATCCCTGGGTCACAGGGTGGAATGTAACTTTCTGTCCCTGCAATGCAGCATTATCAAGTGTGTTTTCATCAATAGATCTTCAAGCAAAGAAAGTTGGCCTAGAAACTGCAACAAATGTGCTCTTACTGGTAACATGGTTATTCATTATACTACAGTCCTACTCCTACTTCCATGTTGCTTACTTGTCATTAGTCATTACAGTTGTGCTTGTATGTTGGTTATTTGTCATTAGTCATTATAGTCCTACTCCCACTTACATGTTGGTTATTTGTCTGTCTGCTTGTTGTAAACAGACCCACCTGTCTTAACTTGCCTGTAGTGTTTTGAGCCCCTCTAGTGTCCCAGCAGTGTTGAAGTTGCCATTTAGTCCCACTCTCTCTCTTGCGGGACTCTACTTGCTGAGATTATCCAAGGACTGGCTCCCCACCATGACCATCATGGAACACTCTCTTCTGATATTCTGGTATTGCTGTCACACCCCCTCCCCCCACCCCCACATGAAGCAGAGCAATATCTGAGAGTATTGCAATGTTCAGTGAGGAGAACGGAAATCATGGCCTTAATAAGACTGTCCACAACCAAGGTGCCCCTTTTGGTATGTTGTCATTCTTGTTGTGGGTTTAGTTATGCGGTTATGCATTACTTCTATGACTGTAAATCCTTTCTGTCAGGTCATGACTATGGTCCCTAGCCCTTTGCAGTGTAATTCATGCTGACGGTGCTAAGCCAAAATAATATGTTATCTAGGTGTCAATAAAGATAGAAAGGAAGTAGGAGAGACAGAGAGCTGAAAATGGAAAAGGTGAATGGGGAAGAAAGGAAAAGAATAAAGGGGAGGGGGCAGTGAAAAAATAAGAGGGGAAGGCTAGAAGAGTGTAGGGTGGAATGGGAAATTGATTTCAGAGTGACCAGCATCTTCTATACTGAGCTTCTTATTAACATATTTATCAAATTTCCCCTTGTGACATCTCATAAAAAAACTCATGAAATTTTGTAGGAGCCATATCTCGACTATTTGTGCACCAACCGACCCAAAATTTTGCATACACCTTCCTTTAGGTCTAAAGGTGTTTCTTTTGATAGTTTCTTTGCTTTAAACGGTCCATAAATATTATTTTGATAATTATGTAAATTTTCTTTGTTTCGTGAATACAGTCCCAATTCAGTATTTTTAAATGGACCTTATGTCATTGGTTTTTGCGGTTCATCCCTGAAATGTTTACGTCCGGTCCCCAAAATTGAAACTGAGCATTTGTATCAGATGCCAGGTCAAGAATATCATGTACGTAGCAGAGTCAATCGCCAGAGTGAACATAATCATCGTCACGAAAAGGAGCAGAATCAATAGAATGAACATGACTTTGGCCATGTGAACCACCAATGCGTATACTGGTGCTTTCCGATAGAAAGATGCACCTAGACTTGGCTGTACCAACAGCTAAGAAACGCTTCCTCCATGCACATCGTGAGGGTTAATTTCTCCACTGATTTCATCATGTGTAAGTCACAAACCGACCATAACTGGTCTTTTTTTTTTTAAAAATTGGTGGGCAGCAATGTCTCTGACTGTCTCTGAAATATGTCGAAAATGGATTTTCCCATATATCCAAATGGCCTGTTCCATTTTTTTAAATTGATGTTTCTGCTCTTGACGTCAGTACTATTGTGGTGTCTGTAGCCAAATTGGTAGGTGTTTTGGGACCAAATTCCTCAGATATGGTAGGTTCTTAGAGGGGCTGGCATTGAGAAAAATCATTAATTTTTATTTTATTTTTAGCTTAACCGATATGTTCACACACAGTGATGTGTGTGAGCACAATAATTACAAAAGGAGGAGCAGTGTTAATGTTGTAGCTGTAGTTTGGTTGTTTGCTTTGCACTATAACGTTGCAAATTTGCGGGTGCTTAAACCAGTATATTTAATATACTGACATTACCACTATTCAAATAAGAATTGAGTAATTTACTTCTTGCAACAGGTGTTTATTTACTCATTCTTCAAAATTTATTTCTAGGATAACTGACCTCTCGTCTAGACCAGTCCTGATGAGTGTCTACAGTGATCATTATACATACAAGAAAACAAATATCAGGATTCTGCCAATATGGTCGGAAAATGTGCATGGTTGGGAACACTAGCAAAATCCTGGAATTTTCCTGAGGCATGCTTCAGGTTAGGATATCGTCCCTGTAAGTCTCTAAACGCGTAAGTCCGGAAATAAGTACAACACCGTTTTTTGTTTCATAAGAATTGTATGAGCCTCCCCCATGTCCTCTATAAATATCTAAGCCATCAAACCAATGAAAGTTAAACTTTTTGTCACATGATCTAAATGAGCGGTTCAAGACTTTCTGTTGACATGACACTCTAAACATTGAAGGCTGCAGGCCAGTACCCTCGTCCAAAACAACGAAAGGCCAGTGATACACAAGCCGAGTGTTGGAGAAATGAAAGCTCTAAAAACATGTATAGCTGAATCCTGCTGCCTGCCGCTGACTTACTTGGATAGAGCCTTTCTAACATACTGTTACAGGCCGCTGCACAAGCCAGTCGCTCTGAGTTTCTATACGTAACTCCGTTTTCTAATTAATTGCCAAAAAATAATGACCCTTTATAATTAGACTTAGGTACATAAAAGCCTTTTATACAACATGTATTAGTAACCCACAATTTGTATAGATTTTTAACAATTTATTAAGTTTTTTGTGTCTCCTGTAAAATTTGTCCCCGCGGACTTACGTGTTTAGAGAATTTCAGGGACGATATGGTTAAGGTTTGGAAGAGAAGACTCTTTTATGTAGGAGACTCCTAAAACAATGGGCTCTAGCTTTGTGCATTTTCCAGGTTTGTACCAATAAAATGATGGATGCAGAGGTAAAAAAAAATTGTTGTGTCATGGTATGGGTAATTGGTGTACCATCAAGCAAGGGGGCCAAAATGAAATAAATGTGAACAAGCTGGGAACAGCAGTTTGCAACAAAACTGCATGCAGAAGGCACGAGGATTGTTGCAAATACATAAAGAGGGAAGTAGTTATGACTTGGTCAATTACGATGCAGTGTTAATATTTAATTAATCATAATGGCTGTGACACTAGACACTAGTGGTGCATACTGCTACATAATAGAAGAGTCCATTGACATTAATCCCATTATCTAGTCTAGCTAGGGATCACTCCAAAGCTGCATTCTCTTACCCTACTCTAAATGAATGAAATTTGATGGCAGATTAGAATCTAAATCTCGATTATAAACTGTTTTACTGTCTGAGATGGGGGGTAGGCCTAGACTAGTCACTATAGGCTAGGCTAGTGAGCACAAATTTCAGATTGGAAACAAAATCAGGCATCATGCTAGGCTGTACCGGTCACTTTCATCAGGAACACAACATGCTGTTGCCTTGAAAAGACTGCATCGATAACAGATGCACTGTAGATAAGCAAGCCTGATGTCAAACAAACACAAGGCCTGGTCGTGGCTGGAATGATGATTGATTGCGATGCCCAGCATGAAAGACCCATTCAGCATTCTAGCGTAGACAAAACTCAGGCTACCCACCAACCCGTCTGGCTATTAACTCACCATTTCCACAGTAATCTCCAAAGTTAAAATCTTGCTGGATGCAAACGAAAGTCGACTTCGCAAACACAGCAAATGATGAAAAAAAGCATAATTTTAGTTGAAAATAAATAATTTCTGTTGTCATAGATGCCTCTACTGAACCAAGGGCATTCACTCTACGGATTTTAAGTCAACTTCCGGTATCACGTGAAGCCTCTACCGTACAAAATAAAAGAGTTTCAGGGGCAAGTGAAAGAGACTACTAGTTTGTTTTGATCTGGAAAATAACCTCTACCTGTGTTTCAGGAATTTCAGAACACCACAGTTGTTTAGTTTGAAGGTCTGTGTGTAAATGAGATATATCTGAAATGCATCAGAGTCAGTAACTTATAAGTGATGATCTGCTAGATTACTGTAGCCTGCTAGGGCAGGCCTAGTCGAGACTCTTCTTATCCTTCACGACACAGTTTCATCGTAATAGTTGCATCGACAGAGGCTGGCAAGCTCTTTCTTTTGCCAAACGTCCTTATGATCAGTCTAAAAACAGACGTGTATTTATCACTATCATGTCCACATTAGCCAGATTCTAGATTGCCAAAGGCCCAGAATAAAATGTCTGTTTTTCATGTTACGACAGTACATTGATACATGAAACAGCTCACTCTTAAATTGTCCACGTTGTCATCAACTAAAAGTTAGTGATGAGCTTCATTCCCTTACACTCCATTGCAGTGATAACATTCCTGTGAATCTTGGTAACCAGTATGGAAGATCAATGTCCACATCCACTGCCCTCCCTCGGATTGCTGAGACGTGGAGATGATGGGAATTGAAATTGCAGTCCTGCTGGGTGTTGACAGTAGTGAAACCCTAGGCCTAAACTAGATCTAGCTTTAACTCTTAGATTTCTGGATGTCTCTCTTTTATTATTAACAGGTGAACAGCTGGAAGAGCAAGCAATAACCAACTCAGAATGTCGTCCATGATGGAGTACTGGCTAATCTCAGCCCCAGGCGAGAAAACGCCTCAGAATACATTTGAGAGGTTGAACCAGGCTACGAAGAGTGGGAATGATAAATTGTCGGAGAACTTCAAATTCAATATCCCAGATCTTAAGGTACTCATATATTCTGGAACATTAGATTATATTGTTTTACGCATATTATGAAAATCTTAGATTCATTGCAAGGTGAATGCTTGTAAAGTCTCCATTACTTGACCTTGAGAACAAGATGATAACCATGCATCCTAGACCAGCATCTCATCTTGATTTATCAACTTTTAATGTTGTGGTGAAACTGGTTTCATTTTATCTAAAACTTAATGCATCACAGATTTTGATGAAAGTTAAATGGGAAATGTCCTCAGTTTCTTCAGTAAAACTTGAGTTTCCATTTTTATACTAATTGGAAATAAATGTTTAGTAGCATGTTTATTTGGGATTTGGCATAGGATTAATTAAACTGTAGGCTTGTGGATCAGTAGAGGAATGTATTATGAAATAATGTGATAAGGTCTCATAAAGTCTGAGGATAAACCTCATTTCATCATTACCTAAAGGTGAACCATCCTAAGAATAAATTTTGCCTAAAACCAGAGAACTATTGTCAGATCACCATGTAGTGTGCGCTTGAGCAGAGAACATATTATTTAGAAATTTGATATAATAAAAAAGACATATTCATTAAATGTATCATATTCTTCTCAGGTTGGCACCCTGGATGTACTGGTGGCACTCTCTGATGATCTCAGCAAGATTGATCAATATACAGAGAGGTGGGACATTTCATAGAGAAAGCCAAAGTAAAATAGTTTTACCAATAATCTGTACATTAGTTTCTCCTCAAGCATTTTTATTTATTCCCCTGATAATCTGGATACAGCAGTAAGATGCATTCACAGAAATAAATGAAACCCTTTAAGCAATGTTTTCAATTTCCTGGAGTCCTGATCAACGAGACACGACTGTGCAATGGTCATTAATGTATATGAGTGAAATAATTCATGGTATTTTTATTTTTGCAGTATTGTGAGGAAAGTATCATCATCACTTGAAGATGTCTTGGAATCCTCAGCCAAAGGAAACTTAACAGAAAACTTGCGTATTGGAGGAGAGAGTAAGAACTTTCTACATCATCAGTATTCATCCTTGTCAAGGGTTCTTATACTTTTGGAAATGTAATATCCCAGATTAGTGAATGACTGCCATCTGACATGCCTATTTGTGACTGTTTATACGATTGCCTGGCCTTTCTTTTACCTAGAGAGTGGATTTCAGTAATCAATTTTTTTCTTTGCTTTCATGCATTCTTGCAGGGGAGCAGAATGTTGCCATAGTATTCCCCTCCCCTCTTCCCTCCCCACCTCCCATCCCCCAAGCAAAGCAGATGCCTTCATTTTCCTGTAATAAATTGTTGTGCATGAACATTAGTTCCATCAATTCTTACTCAGTATGTTAAAATACAGCACTGCCTACCCACACTATAACATGATCAAGAACTTTATGGTATTAAGCTGTGGCAGAGAAAATGATTTCTGTCTTCATTTTTTTTTTTGGTCATTTTCAAAAGAATTGTAGATATATAAGTAGATGTATAAATCAATTTAATTGATATTGTACACATCATTTTCCAGTATTCTCTGGTAGGTGTAGTTGAGATTGCAAATAGATTGTTTTTAATAGTGCAAGGTAATAGTGTGGTTGTGTTGGTTCTGAAATTTGAAAAATTCTACTTTACACATACACCCACATTAAATTTGCTGAAGTAATCTTCCCTTTTAGTGTAAGATAAAATAAGCATAACATGGTATCTTTTCCTCAGCTCCACCTCAGGTCTACATGCAGAAATTCAACTGGGATTTGGCAAAGTATCCAGTGAAGCAGCCGCTGAGAGCTATTGCCGATGTTATTTCAAAGGTTAGTCACTTGTTGCAGCTAAAAATGAGTAATGACAGGTTGACTAAATATTGACTGCACACGGGTGCTCTCGGTTAGTGTTGTTTTGGGTTGTTTTTTTCTTTTGCTGTGTCTTTGTAATAGACCATCTCAGCTTGCTTTGTCATTTTGTAGTTTGAATTGAAGACCGCTACGTATAAACACAGCACAATCTGAGATGGCAGTAGTATTTATAATACAATCACTGCTTAGCACTCTCACAGGGGTAGACAAAACAGGCAAGTATGAGGCACTGGTAGTTCACCATTACTGGTTTTTACTTGATAACAGAACTCAGTAAATTAGTGGAGAAAGTAAATGGGGAAGATCTTTCTTGGTTACTGGTTGCCCAGTTTCCTCTAACTGCTGTCTTGTTGATAACTTACAGTAGAACGCACACATCAAAAATAATTTTCTGTCTTTCTATACTTTTTCTCTATAAAAAAATTATCTATGGTGCCCACCGAGTCAATTCTGTTACTGTGCACGTATGTAATATGACGCAATTAGGAGAGCTAGAGTTACCGGGTTTGGCCCTTGCATCCAGAGTTATTCCCCTTTTCCGGTTAGCAGAAGCCTGTGGCAAAAACACTGACATCACTTACGTTCCAGCAGTTACAGACACCTCTATCTGACAATGTATTATTCAGCTTTTAATTAAGGTTCTGGTATACCAGATTTAAACTTAAAGTTTGATAGTGTAAGCCAGAAAAGTATTCTGCATTTTTATTGCCTCAGCATGATTTTGTTTGGCATATCTGCTGTTCACAGAGGAATTAAAACATTCATAACAACATGCTATCACCCGTCTGCGGGTCACTGGCTAGAATGCTTGGCCATGTGGCAAGAACGTATTTGACGTAAGCTTATGGCCGCCACGCGCGCAGTGGTTGTAACAATTTGGACTTTGGATAATGTAACCCTGTGGGTTGTCTGGGGCCAGCAGAAGCGTTATATTGGATTAATATGGTATCGTATGATTTAATATGGTCTGTAGGACGGTGCAGTCTTCTAAGAAACCCTGTTCTAAATGCTATATCTGGGGGTACAACTCAGCTAAAATTAACATGAATGTCACCAAAAAAAACTAACTTTTTTTTTTTTGGCAGCATACAGGGGATGGTGTAGTAAACCTGAGGGTGGGCAGTTTGGTAAATGTAAATGAAAGGTTAAATAGTATGAAATTTCATGACATCCTTTATTTCCATGTAGGATGTATCTCACATTGAAGAGGAGCTGAAAACTCGTTACAACAAATACAACACCCTCAAGGGCAATCTGCAACAGCTGGAACGCAAATCTACGTAAGTATTCCAATTCATGTAGGTTTGTTTTCAAACGTGCTGATAGGAGTCTGATAAGGAACAGTGTGCAAAAGGAAATTTGACTTAAGGAAGTTCACCATTTTGCATGCATCACTGTGGTCTTTTTTCTCTAATCCTGCACGGTAAATACATTTTTTGCCTTCAAGTAATAGTGGCTTGTTAAATGTTGCCAGTGAGCAGAGTTATCTACACTATGCATGTGTTTATTTTTCTCCAGACTTCTAGATTGAAATTTTGGCAGTTTGATTGTCCAAAATCTGACCATCTGATCCTCACCAGTGATTGCACAACTTAAGAATATTATTATTCATGGATTATCAATTAAATATTGTTGTATAAAGTAGGAAAAGCACATCAAAAATAATTTTCCATTTTTCAATACTTTTTTTCTCTAAAAATTATCTATGGTGCCCACCGAGTCAATTTTGCGAAGAAAGAGCATCGTTCTGTTACCGTGCGTGTATGTAATATGACACAATAAGGAGAGCTAGAGTTACCGGGTTTGGCCCTTGCGTCCAGAATTATTCCCCTTCCCTGATCAGCAGAAACCTGTGGCAAAAACGCTGACGTCACTTACATTCCAGCAGCTACAGACACCTGTACCTGACAATGTATTATTCAGCTTTTAATTAAGATGCTGGTATTCCAAATTCATACGTAGAGTTTGATAGTGTAAGCCATAAAAAGTGTTCTGCTTACCTTCGCATGATTTTGTTTGGCATATCTGCTGTTCAGAGAGAAATTAAAACATTCATAACAACATGCTATCACCCGTCCGCAGGTCACTGGCTAGACAGCTTGGCCATGTGGCAAGAACGTATTTGACGTAAGCTTATGGCGGCCACGCGCATAGTGATTGTAACAATTTGGACTTTGGATAATGTAACCCTGTGGGTTATCTGGGGTCAGCAGAGGCGTTATATCATTATGACAGACACTTGAAAGGTTGTTTTATTGGAATAGTAGGTTATTGTATGATTTAATATGGTCTGTAGGACGGTGCAGTCTTCCTTGTCTTAGTTTGTGCTGCTTTATTCAGATCAGCACATGCCTCGTGATTATAGAAATGAGTTTACATAGACCATCCATGAATGGCCTTGACTTTTTTACTCATTGGCTAATATCTTTGTAGATGAGAGACAGAAACAATAATATTACAGTCATTACTCAGGTGTTTGTTGTTGAAAACTCATGGTTTTCTAATATGTGATTTGTTTGTCACACCATTAAAGGTCTAAAGATTGAAGTCTCACTTGTGAATACAGGTGTTCTGTCGCCTCAACTCATAATATGCTTTTGCTGCTATATTACAGTGGAAGTCTCATGACAAGAAACATTGCTGATCTGGTGAAGAAGGAAGACTTTGTCTTAGATTCTGAATACCTCATTACTCTGGTGGTCATAGTGCCCAAGTGAGTTACCCCTCTTATCTCCTTGTCTGAATGTGTCCAGTTTGTCTTTTTGATTGAGTTACACCTAGTTTTTGAATATGGTAGAATTTTGAACAACACTGTTGTTCAGAAAATTCAGTGAAAATTGTATGGAACTAAACAAATGCAATGCTTTGAATATCCAGCAGATATTTCTGTTCATGATCCAATATTACTCACTAATTTTAGCTTCTGTATAAGTAAACGGATGAAAGCAGTCTTCAAGATATGTGACACTTAATAATGCCTTACTCCCAGATAATTTCTAATGAAATTCAGATCTTCCACTCAGTCATCATATGACAGTGAACCTGCAAGAATTTGTTAAACAGGTGATTTCCCAGAAATAGTTTCTTATTTGTGTCAAAAATTTGGAAAGGATTCATATAGATGATTGCAGATGATATATATTTATTCTAATTATATTTGTCCTAAATCAACCAGATTTATGTGATGTGTCAATATTTACTCTCATGTTGCCTGTGTTTGATGCCTGTCTTATAATGGAAATGATATATGCGTTTCTACACTGGGCATCTTGACAGATTATTGACAGATGATTGGCTGAAGACATATGAGAAACTGACAGAGAAAGTGGTTCCCAGATCTTCAAGGTGAGAAACTCTGCAAATTATTCCTTAGAAAGCAGGAGGAACACCAAAGGATAAAAATAGAGACAAGATCAGTTTCAGGAGTGGGAAGAGGGATGAGGAGGTTGACAACCATCCATAAATGCTAGGAACATGTCAGTTTAATAGTTGTAATGTAGAATGTTATTGGAGATGTGGATAAGGCTGAAAAAAGGCTATTTCAATTATTAGGCTTGATGAAGAGATTCCTAGGCATAATATAGGTTTGTTGTGAAGGAAATCAGAAAAAAGTTATACCTGAGAACGAGTAACGACATGAATGAACACTTTGCAAGACAGAAGTGGAAAGAGACTGGCATTGCGAGAGCTCGAGAATTTAAAAGTGGGACTTTATTAGAGGGAAAGTAATTGTTTCATTGATGATTTTTTATATATTCCAGAGTGTTGTATGAGGACTCTGAACATCAGCTTGTAAGCGTCACACTGTTCAGACTAGTGCAGGATGAATTCAAGAATAAATGCCGAGAGTACAAGTATGTAGAATGGTATACTTGTTTTACGACAGTGAAAACCAGATTCTTTGGACCAAGCATTTCAACAATAATAACTCATCCCTGATTCTAAAGAAATTATTTTGGATTGTTTGGAAATCTCCACTCGGGTAGATCTCTCTGGCACAATAAATACTGTCAATAAATACACAAGATATAAGGATGTTTGGGTCCAAGGATGTTAAGGAGGGCATTGCATTAAATCATAATTGTGGTCACAGGGTTGCAATGTATGTTGGTCATAGGATGATAATTTAGTAATTTTGTTTTGTCCTGAGGATTGTTGATGCAGTGTTGGAGATGATGAGAAAGCAGTAGCAACAGACAAATTGTCAGTGGTAGATCGTTACATTTAAAGATTTTTAAGTTGTCATTAGCGATGAATTAATCATATTTTGCCCAGTTTTTTTTTTTTTTCTACTTCTTTTTTTTTTTTTGCACCAAATTCTTATAAGGCTTTTACAAAGAGCTTTGGAGATTTTGTATGCAATTACATGTTTGTGAAGGTAATAAGGTTTGGCCCTGTTTCTTTTTTTCCTTTTTTTTTTTAGCATAACTTCTGTTTCCCACTTTTTATGTGATATGTATGTAGAGCTAGTGTCCGAAACAGAAAACAATATGTGTTGCATTCTGGCACAGATTCATGGTTCGAGACTTCCAGTGGAATGAGGATGAGATCCAAGCTGGGAAAACAGAACTGGAGAAACTGAACGCTGACAAGAAGAAGAAATTTGTGAGTGGTATATGTTGTGTCATGTGATAGAAGGTCGTAAGAAAAATTGGGTGGAAATTACAATATGAAATCAAGAATTATGGAGAGAGAGAAGTTCAAGGAAACTTATATGAGAATTGTGGACCACATTTCTGCATCCAATTTATTATTTTGCAGGTAAGAAACAGTTGACTTGATGGTCCTTTGAGCCATTTTCTGCTTTGTTTATGTTGCAGATGTCATTTTCTACAATTTTTAAAATGTGTATTGTTAAAGGCGTTGCATTGAGGGTATATAATAAACTTAAGGATGTGGCAGCATAAAGATTAGGAAAAAACACTGTTTTCAATTTCAACACCCTCACTGATAACACATGACCCTTCCCATCAGTGGATTGCCCTTCAGTCAATAATGGCATACTTACTATCCATGTTTTACTTTCTGTATTATCTCTCTCTTCTACCCTGGATCATTTACTCAAATCCCAGTTTAGCTAAGATCTTGCTTTGCTCATCTCCTGAGCACCAGGATTTAAGCCAGAGAAACTAGTGTCAACTATTAGCCAGCTAGACTCTTCTGTATTAAAGAACCCCTTTCATATATTAATGAAAAGTTGGCACTTCTGTACCTTGCCTATAGAGGTAACAGTTTCACATAACTTAGTACAGCATGCATTACAGTCTTTCTCTATCCACTCAGGGACCTCTGGTAAAATGGCTAAAGATCAACTTTGGTGAGGCATTTGTCGCCTGGATGCACATCAAGGCTTTGAGGGTGTTTGTGGAATCTGTGCTCAGGTAAGGCATGTTGCCACAACATATGATTGATGCAAATGATACAATGTAGGAGAAATTATTTTGTTTTCAGTAAAATCTTCGTGTTATATTTTGACAATAATTATGGTACAATACTAATAGGAACCTTGAGTTCATAAAGAGAGTAACCCCCCTAACCCCCACTCCCATTTCCCCACCCTCATGAAAAAAAAAAAGATATATCTTGCCTTATTGGGTATTTTATCAATCCATAGATATGGCCTCCCAGTCAATTTTCAGGCCATGCTGGTCCGCCCGATCAAGAAAAATCACAAACGCCTCCGGGAAATTCTCAATCAGCTGTATGGACATCTTGACACCACTGCTTTATCGGGTCAACAGGTGAGTGATTTCAGTTTTAAATACAAAGGCAGCAGAGGCAGGTATTCATTTCAAGAACGTAGATGAATGTTGGAAATAGAAATGCTGTGGAACTCTGACAACATACCTATCCTTTGGATTAAACTGCGGAGGGTGTTAGAAATTTATCCACAATGCTCTTTGAAGCAGTTGGGACTTTTGATAAGGAGTTTGCTAAACTGGGACTGTATTAAGGAGTGGTTTGGTTAATAGGATCTCAGTGTAGGGATAACATTTTGAAGCTTTTAAAGTCCCCACCTAGAATGACTTCCATACTAAGTGAGTAGCTGGAGGAAATGAAGGTTTGTTGAAGTGACAGGTTTGTAGTTCTATTGTTTGCAGATAATGGGTCATTTTCCTCAAATATAAAGAACGATAACTCTCTACCCATACTGTGGGAGAAAAGGCTTTCTGGCTGTTTTTTGCTTTGGCTTTGTAAATCTTAGAACCAATTGTGAATATATTATCAACTGTAGAGGCTTGTGCTTATGATTATTCTCTGAGGTATCATGAATAATTTTTTAGCACTTTCAAAGTGTTGTTCAGTAAACGATAACATTGGGAGTGTCTCGAAATTAACGAAGACAAAGAACAAAATATCCTAGCCCAAGTTACTGTCGCCAGCCGGGATCATAGTTATTGCTCAAGCGTTCAGGAGGGCTGAATCGCACTTCTCCACCAGATGTGGGGTGCTGATTTTCGCAAGGCAGGACTAATTACCTCAAGGATCCTTGGGGTTGAATTTTGTTGCATGAAATTATGAAATGTTATGCAACAGGGATAGAATGAAAAACGCTAAGCGTACCTGAACTTCTGGAGCACCACCTAGCGGATTCAAGGGAGTTAATTTTAGGAAAATGACCCATTGCAACATGCTTTCATCTGTAATGCAAAGAACATAATATTTTAAATATTGGTAATCCTTTTAGAAAATGCCTTATGAAATGCAGTTTTGTATCAAGTTACACTGTAAAAATTCTAATTATCTCATAGGTAAATGATACAGGCAGACTATTGTGGCTTCAGTGCGTTAAGCCTGGTTCAGCTGTCACATATGAGTATATTATTTGTTGAAGACTTAGTTTTGGGAAAGCAGAATTTCTTGCATGCTATTTATGAAGAAGAATGTGGCATATGTTTCTAATTGTACAATATGAAGATGTTACTGTTTCATGAGAAAGCTGGTTTAGAAGGGAATCACAGTGTTGATTGTCGTGGAATTAAAGTAGGACCTAAAATTTGTTTAACAGACTTATGAAGATGTTACCGTTTCAAAATCCAGTTCACTGTGGTTACAGGACGGAAGTAGACCCTAAAACTGTTTTGCAGATGCATATTGTGAAGATGTTACTGTTTAATGACAAGGTTAGGTAAAAATCCACTATATTATGTTAATGATTATGGAGTGAATATTTTGTTTTTCATTTTGCAGATGAGCGGCATGGAAATACCTGGCTTGAATCTGACCTCAGCAGAATACTACCCTTATGTGTTTTACAAGGTCACTCTTGACATGCTTGAACCTCAAAGATAAACGCGTCAACCTTAGGTCTCTTCATTTGTCTTTCTGTATCCACATGGCTAGACACTTCAAGGGTGTGGCAAACCTTCTGGCTGCCAGCATGATATTGGCAGCAAGGATTTTTGATATTTTGGTTTAAGCTGATGGAGTCTGTATGTAGAAGTACGTGCTGGGCTAGCTGGTTTTGTATCAAAATGCCAATAGACAGCAAGGATAAAACTGGCTCTGGTTAAGCCTGATTTCTGCTTCCTTTGGAATGATTCATCGAGAACTTCTTGTTTTTTAAGTGACTGTCATATAGAATTTTTTTAATTAACAAAAGTACCATATATATCTGAAAATTCAAAGAAAATTCTGTTTTGTTTTTTTAACTGGCCTAGGTCTATCCTTGAGATGAAAAAGCTGTCTATGCGCCAGTGCTCTAAGTCTTAACAGTTTACAGTACCTTGAAATCTCTGATAATAAAGTAGATATGGAAACATATATGTGAAATGAAAACTAGGTGGCTGACTCCACATTGACACCATTTATCTTAGAATTACATAAGAGCTCACGTTTTTTATGAGCCTTTATACAATGCAGATGTTTGATGTGGCAAACTCCCTGAAATCTCATTCATCTTTTTCCATCAATATAATTTTTGGCTCAGAGAGGTAATTTTTTTTTAAAATTCAGTTCACGTCAGTAGCCTTGTGAAAAGACTTGATAGAAAATAGTGGGGTAAACTTATGAAGTCTATCTACATACAAATATATGTAAAGCAATTTTATGCTAAACTGGTTCAAAGTCTGTTGGTTAAAATTGAACGAAGGTGAATAAAGTGGTTGCCATGTATGTTTGTTAGACGAATGACAGAATGCCAAAATTTCAGAAAACTAAAAATAAAATTACATTTTAATACACTTGTTAGTAGAAAGAGTGACAAAACAACTTCCATTTTGAACAGGGGCATGTGTCATAATCATGGTGTCCTAAAGTTTTGCCATGGGCTACTGCCATCTCTTGTGTTGAATGACAATATTTTATCTGCTGGTATAAACGAAACAGTTAACTGTAATCTTACCTTGGACAATGGTTGTCACACCCTTGACAAAGAGGTAATGTGTAGAAATCATAACCAAGGTTTTTTTTAAGTATTATTCACTTGAATCAGTCCTCAGCTGTGTAGATAGACATCTAGATGTATTCATTTATGTGTATGATTTGAATAAATGGATGTAATTCCATGTGTAAGAAGCATGAGGCACAAATGTTGCAGACTTTAGCGTGAAATATGAATGCCCTGAAACTGAACGTTTTGTCTGATATGATCTGGATTTATGTATTATCTTAAAATTTGGACTTAACTTATAACAAAACTCCTTTCATTCTTCAAAGTTTTATCATTCCATTTTTTTGTTCTCTTTGCTGATCTTTGAGAACACTTTGTGATTGCAGCATTAGGCCTAATGCTTTATTTTTCCATATGTGAAGTGAGAATGTTTGTCAAGTAAGCATAGCATTGTAGAAGAGCAGTGAAAATGCCAGAGCTGAGTGGGTCATGCTTGTTTGTCTGTCAGACTTACCAAAGAAAATTGTAATACAATATTGCTTAGTTTCATTATCCACCCCATCCCATCGACCAAGTTTACATTCCAAATCAAATATAATTGAAAAACATCATAGCATATTGTAATGGACAGGGATGGTGTTATTAAGTTTCTTTGGGAGGGGGAGGAGAGGGGGAAAGGGGATTGAAAATTGTTTTCTTTTTAAAGGATGGCTGTCCTCTGATTAGATTGAGTGCAGGTAGTGACAACAGTTCAGACAACACTGGGTTATCACTCTTTTGATACATAGAAAATAATACTGAAAATGAAAACAACTAGGTGAATGGCAGTATGAAAGGGCTCGACAGTGAGAGATAAACCTATTTGATCTCACCAAAGAGCAAATGGTACCACAAGGTGGAAGACTTTAATGGGTTCTCATTCCAGGATGATGAAACCAGCAATAACATTGACTTTTTCAGATGAATCTGTATGTGTAATGTGTAATCAAGATTTTTAATGTATAGAATTGTGTACGTCTGTGTACAGGATATTACTTGGGAACCTTTGTGATAATCAGATTCTATGTATATTAATCATGACAGCTTTATGCATATAAACTATTTGTGTTGTTTGTGATACTTAGAATTCATGTTAAGTGGAAAAGAAAATCCACCTATTGTTCTGATGTAACTTCTCCTTTGTCTCATTAAATGTTTTTTTTAGTTAAATGACAGTAAACTGCCATATTTTATGAAAGCTGAGAATATGTTAAAGACATAGATCATGTCATGATGTTCATATCATTAGAGTGTTTCAAGTGTATATTTGATTATGCTGCAAGAATTTGAGGGTTTGATGAACAGTATTTCAGGACCGTATGAATAGAATTTCACTGTTTTCTAAAGATTTGGTTAACTGGTGTAAGAGATGCACTAGATAGTAAGACACAAAATGGATGGAAGGGTGAAATTCACGAAATATTTAGAAGGATATAAGAATATAATAAATATTCCTTGGTATAGGGAAACAAGGGCCATGAGGATTGTCTTTATTGCCTAGACATCAGGTGCATAGGAATTTTGAATTGATAATACCTATGGTGTTAGGCGCTTAAATATATTAATCCAGAATTCATAACAGTAGGTTAAACTTGGCACATAGTTCATAACTACGCAGGAATGTAACTCAAACAAGCATTATCTGTCTGTAAGTGTTTCAGTGAAGTGTGTAGTGTGTACCTACTTGCTGAAAGTAAAATAGGATGCAGCAGGTGTTATACTATGTAAATATCCAACGCTTGTGAATGGGACTGGTATTTATTGTTTGTAGTTTGTTGTTCACTGCATCATGACAATTGAATAATTGATATGGTAACATTCATCCATCAGCTCATGTGTCAATTTTAAGTGTAAACTTTGTCTCAACTGAAGTTTGGCAGTCATTCATGGTTACTTTTGCTCTTGATTATCTGCTGCAGCTCACGCATTTGGTTTTTAACACATTGTGTACCACAACTTATCAAGTTTCTGTACTTACTCTTTCAGTACCAATGCCCTTCTAAATTCCTGAATTTGTGGTGTAACCTTAATTGCACTACTGCAGTTAAGGGGTGCACCAAAGTAAAGTAAAATTGGATGCAGTTTTGTGAATATGGTACACAAAGTGATCACCCAGTTCCAGGTGATAGATCATCCCTTGCTCTTTCTTTCATGTTTGTAATTGTTGTGGAATCCTGTAGTTGTACAGCTGTGTTACCTTGACACCATTGGGAAAAATCCATACACCGTGTAGTGAAACAGCATTGTCTTCTTGCCACAAGTGTTAGTGAATTTTTTTTTTAAAAACCTTGCAGTTTACGATATTTAGCTTAGAGTGTCTTATTAAAGAGAACAAATTTGATGGTATGATGTCAGATGGAAACTTGATTTCCCAGAAAGGAGTTTTTAATCCATTCACCTTTCACCATTATCATTTGAATGTCTTTTTTGATAATACATTCAGGTTTCATTAATACATGTAACTTGATGTGTATCTGTGCCACTGTGTATTTTATCATTGTCAATATGTAGCATAATAAAGGTTAGACATGGAAATGGTTGTATTTTGTCTTATTCTTCACCATTCCATTTTGTCAGCATTGAGTAACATCAACCTGAAGTTGGATAAAGGATACTTCTTTCTCTTCCACTGCATCTTCTTTCAGATGCTACTTCAGATATATTAACATTATGTGAGGCCATAGAGCTACAAATACTGTGGAATCCCTCTGGGATGGATAAATGACATGGGGACCATAGGGACCTCTTGAGAAAGGGTCCATTTGACGTTTGGCTCCGTCCTTTGATGCTGCAATCCAAAGAGCTTGACCCAAGTTCTGTTCTGTGCCAGTTGTACTGTCACAGTATTGCTCTCATGCATAAACTACTCTACAAATCCTGTATTCTTCTCTTCGCGGTTGTCTTTCCACTTTGTGCTTTGGTCATCCTACCCTCTCTAAGATATAACTAGTATTCAGGCAATCGGTTTTCTTAATCATGTTACCCACTTAGACACAACCCTGATCAGACAATATAACAGTAACACTGTGTTTTCTTTATATGTGTACATTCATAACATTTAATTATGCATATTATGAAATGAGACTAGTGTTTATCAGAAAACATACCATTATTAGTATTATGATGCATTCTCTAAATCCCCTTCCACCCTGTTTGATTCTGATTAAGCCTTAGCCTCTCTCTCTCTTTCTCACTTGCAATATCAGTCCCTGACCTATAATTTATTTAAAGCCAGATGGGTTCGTTTATTAACCAACTGCAGTGTAATGCTTCACAAAGCACAGTCTTCATCCCATGCTATGAAACAACTGAGGTAGGTCACCCTCATTTCTTCTTTGTAATGAATACATCCCACCTATGAATAATATGAAATGATTCATAGCTGGTTCCTTAAAATTCATGAGAAAGCAGGTTCAAGTCGTCACCTATCTCACGAAGGGGTGTATGCGACATTTTGGGTGTTTTGAGCTGAGACTACTTTCCGAAAGCCGAAAGCAAAGTCTATATGCTTATGAAGAAGAATTTTGATAGCTGTAATAGTTTCGAAGATATTAAACATTTATTGATTGAATGTACGTTATCAATTCTACACCTCATTGAGACTTTAAAACCCTCTCCTGAAAACCTAACAAATGTTGTATACGCCCTTTCATGTGATGGACGGCGAAGTGTAAATGTCACTGGATAAACACAAGTTTCTATAATCATAACTTCCTTCATGCTTCAGAAGAGCTAGGATCCAGCAGTGTCAACAGTAAATGCATTAAGATGAAAGCAAGAACTTGTGAGTATATCTGCCAAAATGAAGAACAATTCTCCATCAATTTTGCATTTGTTTAATAAATAAGTCAAGATAAATTAATTAATCAAACAAACACAATATCAGGAACACATCTACCTTCAGTAACTTCATCCATACCCTGATTTATACTTCACTCATCTCTCCACTCGGAAATCATTTTACTAATGTGTGATATATATATGGAACACAAAAACTCACAAACATTTTTGTATTTTAATGCTAATGATAGTCATAGAGAAAACAAAAGTAAACTCTCTGCTAGGAGAGCAGAACACTTCAGTCACTTCCAGTTTCAGTAACATAGTATAGCTGCCATCTCATTTCAGCTGCTTGCTTGCATAGACAAATTCTTATGCACAGATTTTAAATAAAAGCCAGAGAAAGACTGGTAAATACTCAACAAAAATCAGTCCACTTTCATATGTCACACATAAAATTACTGCGGGCGCAATCTTAGAAGCAGAATTCTGTCCTTCCTTCCATTTCTCTGTTAGTAACATGTTTTTCCATAAGTTGATGAAATAAGAATATGTTGTCATTAAATTTAGATTTTATCATAACAGGCCAGAGAACACTGTAAAATACACAGCTCTCTCTCTCTGTCTCTCTATTGCTGTGTCTTGCTCCTGCTCTTTCTCTCTCCTGCACTGCTTCATCCCTCTCACTTCATCTCCACACTCCCCCTTTCCCTTCTCTCACTTTCTTCTTCTTTCCTGACAAATGTTCATTTCAAAATAGTCCACACCACACAATTTCATTCAGTCTAACCCTTCTAGCTCCTCATCGAGTGGCCTTCTTTCCTCCTCTTCATCATCATCATTGTCATCTTTTGACACAGATGGAGCACAGAAATCTATCACCCCCTCCTTGGATATTTTAGAACTGGCAATTGAACCCAGTGTGTTTAACAAATCCTCTGACACTTTGTCTGTGGGTCTTTCAGCTTTCTCATCCTCCCCATCATCCATGACAGTTATCAGTGACCTTGAACTCTGACTACTGGACGGCAATGTGATGGTCTCTTCTTCCTCTCCCATCTCTGTGATCAAAATCTTAGAACTGCTACTCTGAGAGTCTGTCTTTCCAAGTCCTGAATCACCATCCATGTCGCTAATGGTTGACACGGATGAATTACCTTTCACATTATCAGATAAATCTGTGACTTTGTAGTCTGCTGACTTTTCATCTGATAGTGAAACAGTTATGTCTTCTATCAAAACCTTGGCAGATTTCTGTGATGTGGACGAAGATGTTGATGTTGGAAGGAGCAGTGATGAGGCCTGATCCTCTTCATCATCATCATCCAAAATCTCTATTTTAGGCCTATATGGCTGGAAATGAAATGCATAGAAATGAAGTCACAAGGAAAATATGGCATTATTTCAGAAAGACAGAGTTTAGTCCTTTGAAGTCCCCTCACCATATAGTTCCTTATTCCCTTGAGTTTTGCCAATGGTATACATTAGAGTATGTCCTTAGAGTCTCTGAGAGTATGTGCTTTTTAAGGTCAGACTAAATATCTGTCTTCCTGATTCTAAGGTTTAGTATCATTTAAGTTTTAACAAAGTTTTCTTAAAACTTACTCAACAACCACAAACTCACTGCTGTCTTTGTATTTCATCTGATATTATTTCCTATGGTGAAGAAATACATGTACAGATACATTTCTCAGCAGCATATTTTGCTCTCTTTATAAAAATTCCAGTCAGCATATACAATTTAAGATAAAAATTGGGCTTTACACAGTGTCAAGTTTCATTTCTGTTTCTTTTCTATCTCCTTGATTTGTTGCTTTTTGACCCCAAATATAATTCCTAGTCATCTGGACACATGTTTGACAGGAACTATTCTCATTGCACTGAATGCAAATTATTTGAAGTGCAGTCCGTTATTTGAATAATTTGAATATTTGGATATGTTCAGAGAATAGCAAAGATTCATAGGACTTGATCATCAGAATGGAGGTTAAATGGTTACAAAAAAAAAAAAACCTGCCTCGTGAAGCAGAGAATAATCAAAGAGGGGCACCTTACCTTTTCTGCTTCTGCTGTAAGTGAGCTCACAGAAGGACTCACTTTTTGTAACTCACTCTCATCCACCTCTTCTAAATCAGGAAGATCCTATTGTGGAAGGACAAAGAGAAAGAAACAGAATGTTTCAGTCATTATTGCATGAGCTTGTGCAGTTCTGAGTCAAAATGCAATGTTCAACCTAAGTATGATTCTGACTAGGTTCTAAACAAAACTTTCTGAAAGATATGCAATGAATTTACTAAAACTAATCAATGTTTCATGTATAAACACTTCTTCAGGAATGACATATAAGGTCATTCAACATCCAGTGGAGAACAAATGAACAGGATTTCAAGGGCCAACAGAAATAGACACTGAACAACAGAAAGACATAGTGAAACATAAGGAACATCCTTAACTGAGAGGTAAACAATGTGGTGATACAGAACTGAGTGTATCTACACTTCACATATCTGCCCTCCAAAGGCAAACCGACGTATCTGCAGTTCTCCTGCATTTTAAGGCTCCAATTTGTTTTGGCCCACCTAGACGTATTGTACGTTTTGACAGAGGCAGAAATGCGAAACCAACAATCTTACTTTTTGACAGTAAATATCAAGGTATCCAAAATTTCCAAAATGTTTCTATAAATTATAAAGGCAAAACATCGTAACAAAGATCTACTACGCAGTCCGGCATAGCAACGCAGTTACGTCGGTTTGCCTTTGGAGGGCAGATATTCCCAAACTATTATGTTTGGTATTATCTTTTCAAGGACTCGAATGCTAATTTCAAATTAAAAAAAGACTTTCATAACATCAATTCACAATCTTTGGCCAGTGATGTGTACAACAGCCCTAGCACCAGTCGACCACACAGTCTTTCATTCCAAAATAAATGGACTCACAATGAACAGGCCATCTTCAGCCTTCATTCTCAAAAGTAAAATGGTGAGCAAAGGATTCTCGTAAAATTACTGTAGAGTCATTCTGTGGCAAAAACTGAGACCTAAATCTTTTTGCACTGATTTCACAATACTAACTCCCTTAACAAATCCTTCTTTCACCTTGTGATATGAGTGTCAAATAAATTCTCACTGATATTTTACCCCGTTGAAAGTGAGCGTTGAATGTTTTCTCATATTGATGACAATGTGGGAGATGTTACTGTTGAATTGCTGTTTCAGGAGAGTGGCAATCTTCAAGGCAAAATGGTTAGACAGCTGACATTGGGTCAGGTATGTGACAATAGCCTTATGTGGACCATAGGTGCCTAGCTCTACTAGAGTTAATCAATTTTAATAGCTCTACTAGAGTTCATCAATCTGAATCAGTAATACTGCTGGCCTTATTTATTCTACTAACATAAACTTGGTATCAGACTATAGGATAGAGGTCTCTATAGAGGAGCTGACAGTAACATTTATGTCATGTACTGAAAATTACAACGCAAAAAAAAAGAAAAGTATAAACCTTGAAATGTCCTTGTTACAAAACTCACCTCAAATTCATCCTCCTGCTCCTTTTTATTATCTGTGAGACAAACAAAAATAATAATCCAATATTAAGTAAGTAAGCAATGCAGTGATACAGAACTTTACAGGCATCTACATGTCACATTTTGTCTCTAGTACACCTCTGAAAAAGGAATTATTGTAAGTTTAACAGTGCGATGCTGCCACTTTCTAAGATTTCTGTCTCTGAAATGATGAAGATTGGTGATGGCCTTTACACAGTCAAATATATAGTCACCAGATGTAAATTATTTCAAAGTAAGCAAAAAAATGTAAACTATTATATCATATCTTTCTTTCATTCATTTAATATACTGTATATTCCAATTTCACTGGAAATGTTTATGTGAGCAGTTGGGAAGTATGTTTGGGTCATGGGTGAGCACTAAGCTCACGCGTGGAAGTTAGGGAACATATTCAGGCAGTAGGTATTTAAGAATTAAATAGCTGTGAAGTTAGCGTCTCTGTAGTGTAGTGGCAACATGTTCAGACTTACAAGTTGAGAGACCCTGGTTCAATTCTTGGCAGAGGCATGAAATTTTCTACCGTTTTTTTTTTCAGCTTTTCTTCTCAAAATTGATCCTTCACAATAATTTGGTTAAATCCCTGGTGACACAATCCCCTAAAATTATATGTAACATCTGAAAAATTATCAGACTTAGCTCACATTCCTCCCCCTTAATAATAAAGAGAGAATACTATTATATAATGCCTTTCCACCCGGTTCCATTTAAATATTCTGATCTTTGGTCTTAAGCTAATTTTCACACAGATCAGTGAGAATTCCAATTTCACAAGAGCCAGGTAGGCCTGATTTGTTTCTTGACATTTTTTACTTTCCTATTCTTCCACTAATGTTTAGCTCCAATTATATTTGGCCTTCAACCAAAATGCCTATTCTCCATACCCAGCCCCTAGCTGTATAATCTGAATACAAAGAGTTCCATTTTGTACATTCTGCTCATGTTCTACAGCACACTTTCCCCATACTCACCATCATCCATGGCAGTAATAAGCAGTCTTGTTGACTTCTCTTCTTTCTTTGAGAAAATGCTCTTACTTTCCTCCCCCTCTGGCTCAGACTTAGCTTTTGGCACAATGACCTCTAGTTCCTCTTTGCTTGTTTCTTCATCTGGCTGAGCAAAGCTCCCAGATTTTACAGGTTTGTCACTTGTCTTTGTATCTCCTGCTCCGTAGGAAAGAGAAATAAGCATTTCACTTTTTGTTAGTCAATGAAAATTCAAGAAAAATTGTGAGTTCAGTGTCAAAATTAGCTAGGATGAACAAGCATTAAAACATCTAGAAGTAGTTGAAGAGAAATGAAAAAAGTCTATGAGTAAGTTATACACTTTTAAAGCTTGGTTTAACACTGAAGTACCAACCAGTCTGAATCCTTACAGAATAACAAATTTGTCTTAACTTCTGTGCCTTATGGATGATATTTGATCTAACTTGCAGAACCTACTCAATGCACTCAGTAAGAAGAAGCAATCTTCATGATATTTATCCAGTATTTATAAGTTTAATAGTCTAAAATGTTATTAACTTTTCTGATATAAATCTTTAACTTCCACATCTCTGATATTAGTCCAGTGATCTCTCTAAAAAATTGCCTGAGGCCTGAGGTACACTGCTGGGGAAAGTCACCAATCTGCAGGTACATAAACAACTCTCATCACAACATTGTCTATGAAGATAAAAAAAAGCCCAGTCAGTCACAAAAAGGTGCAATTCTTCTATGGTTTCAGGGGCTAAAGGCCTTTGGTCACTGACCAGGGTCTGCCCTGGACATTTTGGAGGCTACAGTGGCCTTCCACAATCCTGCCAAATGTTCATTACTTTTAATGATTTTCTAGTCAGAAGCACTGCTCTCTCCTTTTCTCTGTCTCTCTCTGAAAAGTGAAAAGTAAGTATCTCTGAGATTTAAAGAGTTCGTGGGTTAGAAGAGGCTGTGGTACTCACTTCCATGGTCCTCAAGGAGATTCCAAACCGAGTCAGAATAAAACCAAACCCTGTTACTGACCTTTCTCCTGTGATTGTGCTTGATCTTGATTCTCTCTGATCTCCGTCTCTTCACCCAGAATGGTGTCTCCATCTCCCCGATGATAAACTGTATCATCACCTTTAACCTTGTAAGTCCCATACAGCCAGTCAATAGAATCCACATCAACCTCCACCTGTGGTTTGCCTTCCTTAGTATTTTTCTTGTTCAGTTCTTCCTGTATCCGCTTACCCATGGAGACTTTCCTCATTTTTAGCATGGCTGCAGAGCATGATTTAGATCATTTTAAAATCAGTTGGAGAATATCTCAACTTCACTCTTCAGAGAATCAAGTAATTTCAACTTATCTAAACAAGTCATCTCTTAGGCAGGGAACTGCATATTTATCTTGACAAAATATGTTATTAACCAAATAATAAACAACATGTCTACTTACTATTACTCTAAATGAAACATACTATAGATTTGTGTCAATTTAATATTAAGACATCACACAAATATTATCTGCTTATTACAGGGAGAATCTCTTCTTAACCCAAAGGTATGTTTCATGGGTATGTGATGCTTCCAAGACTAACTAGTTAATAAATGGATTATTACTTATACATTGACAGCAAAGAAGACTCTTGGAGCAGAAATGATCATGCGCATAAATAGTGTGTCAGATCAACTCATTAGATAGCAATTTGTAATGAGCCAGTTAAGTAAACAACACCTTTCTGATAAAAGCCATAACAAGTATACAACAAGTTTGTCAACAAAATTTAGCATATTTTAAATATAAAACATAACCAGCGAGTGCACCACTGTGGTTCACTTCACCTTTCTTCAATAACATTCATGTTCAAGAGAGAAGGTAACTCACAATCCACACTTTCCATCAGTTTTTGTTGCTCCCTGTTGGCCCATCTGTCCCTCTCTGCTTTTTCTGCCTCTAAACCACCAACAGCCCTGGGAAAAACCAGTGGACAAACATTGTGTAAGGGAAATGATTTAAATTTTATACCACTCCAGTCTTCATGCATTCCTATGTTTTCATCATGGCTGGTGTGTTTGGTAATGTTCATTGATTACATACTATTACTGCGTTCTTGATTCTTGTTGCACAGTTTGCCAACTGACCATTCTTTGGCTGAGACTTACATGCAGCTTTTCTTTCCAAGACAGGCAGGAAACTACAGGTTTTCAGTGGCCTTGCATTAGCAGGAGGAGTTAGCTTGGGCATAAAAATACATTTGCTCCACCATAAGGGTCCAAAAAATGAATTCAGTTTATTCTTGTTAACAACCTGACCATGTGTGTTCTAGACGAACAGTTAGAAATTTCATAGAAATTAAATAGTTTCTCATAAGCAGCTGATTACACTCAAATGTTACTCTTGTAGTTCAGTTTGCCTACTTCTACTGGTGTGTTGTTTAAAAGACTTTTATCAAACTATGCTTACTGTTCTCTCATTAGTGAAAGAGGATAACTTACCATGCCTCAGCACAAGCTCTATCCTTGGGAAAGACTGGCCTGTCATCTAAATACTGTAAATTTTTCTGAAAATTACACAAGGACAGCTATATATTTTTTCTGACACTATTTCTTTATTTCTGTTCTTTACTATAGAAAATGTATATCTCCATTTCTTTTTTTGTTGTAGAAGACTCAAGACATTAGAAAATGGATGGGTCATTCCATGTAAAATGTTACCTGAGGACCAATTTTTGCAAATGCAACTTACTATAAAGTAAGTTGGTGGATCATTGTGCAGAAAAGTTGAAAAAGTTCAATGTATTTGGAAGGAAGAATTCACTTCCTACTTTACAAACTAGCTTTCATCTCTAGAATATTGTGTTACGATTGTGTCCCATCAGTTACCAATTATTTTTTTCCCATCAGTTACTCAGAAAGACAGCCCTAGTGTGCTAAATTATTGCTGTTGGATAAAATTCCTTCATCTACATGTTAAGATGCATTATCTGAGTTTATAAAAATATGTTTTTTCATGATCAGTGGTTGAATTTCAGAAACTTTGCTACTTAGGGTTACCATGTAAAAATGAGGTACTTTTTCTGTCCCATCAGTTACCAGTTAATTTGCCATTGCTTTTTTTTATTGTGTGCAGAGAACTAAATAAAATAGATTATAAGTAAATCTGTGAGTGATTTTTGTTTGAAAAGTATTGTCTAAATGTCCCGCAAGTTACCATGGAATGACCCAGATGCAACCTAACTATAGAACCTTTAACTCTCTGTCAGTGCCTCGACTACATACTAGATGACTACAACACTCAGTAGAGAGATCCCATCTATGTGATTTCTCAAAATAAATTCAACAAAAACAAAATGGTAACAGTGGAATGTCCTGTGCGCTTAACATTCCAAGCATACTGTGAGTCACATTTAAAGTTATCCACTGAGGTAAATTTCATGTCAGTATTCAATCCCATTTCTTCCAATAGAAAGGAAGTAAGAAGGAAGGTAGGAAGAATCAGAGTTCATAGTAATTTATTGCAGTGCCTTACTTCATTGCAGTGCCTTCCTTTTGCTGAAGTAAAACTGAATAAGCTTTTGGTATGCCTTACATCCAACACAGTCTACATGTTGCTTACCAATTTCACAGTGACTGTCTTGCGGTAGAACTTTATGTCTTGAGTAAAAGGGTTGCCCATGAGGTTGAGGACTCTCTGAGGAGAAAAGGGATATGGATCATGAATAGCCCTGTGGGAAACGAGTGGATAAATTTGGAAGGCATTCACCTGCTCTCTGCCCTGTGTAACTGACAGTAGAAAGGAAGCATGGCTTTGCATCCCAGCATTTAATAATCCTTGAGTAGACTGCCCTCTGGACCAACCAAATGGATCATTATAACCAAGAGATCACTGTAAACAAAAAGCTCATATTGGTAATCCTGTTTTGCCCAGCTTTATGTGCATTACATGATTTGTTTCAATCGCAATCAAAACAGCAAAAGGCAGGTATACGTTTTTCACGCAATATGTGGACTTGTTGTAGCATTACTATTCTAATAATTTTTGGGTTCACATTCAGTTTTCTGTGACAGTCTTTGTGCAACAAAGATCTATTAAAAGTCTTTTTTTTTTTCTCTTTTTCTTTCTCTCTCTCTCTCTATCGCACATACAAGGACCCACAAAATCATATTGATCAGTCATCAGAGTCCACTGAGTGAGAGACAAATCAAAATACATACCATACTAAATGCAATACCAATATGTCCATCTTTGTTTATACATCATAAGAATGTGTCATCATCAAAAGTGATGAAATAATCTAGTCTCACAGCACCTAACCAATTGTCCCAGAACAAATTTTATATTGACAAACACAGCTCTCCTAGGATTGTAAGGAATTTAGTTTACTACTGGGATTAAATGATGACTGTTATTCCAGGATGACTGCCATAAGCCAGAATAATTACAGAATAAAAATCATGTTCTCGATGAGTGTACACACTGGACGACTGTTGTTCGCCAAGTTTGTTACAAGGGTTTCTGGCGAGTTTACTATAAGGGTGTCCGATGATATTCTAATTTTCACACTTTAAAGAGGTAAACAGTAGTAACACTCAGGCAGCACTGACCAAATTTTTCATGTTCATAAGAACCTCCAGAGCCTTCGGGTCATCAATCTTGTTGTGACTGAGATCAAGGATTGACAAGTTTGGACAGTCGACCAGCTCAGCCAGATCATCTGCCTTCTGAAGTTTGTTGTGGGAGATGTTCAGAGTGTTCAGAACAGGGAGACATGCTGAAATGGCAAACAAGACATTTACAGTTTTGTATTCAGATGTGGTCCTGAGAAGCAGGCTGAGAGAGAGGGACATAAAGAGTGAGTGGAGAATAGAAGGAAGGAAGAAAGGATGATGTGAAGGTGAGAGGGAATGAGGGATTAAATAAATTGGCAACAAGGAAGTAGGGAAGGAAGGAAGGAGGGAAGGAAGGAAGGAAGGAAGGAAAGAAGGAAGGAAGGAAGGAAGGAAGGAAGGAAGAAGGAGACAGGCAGGCAGGCAGGCAGGGAAGGAATAAGGGGGGAAGAAAGGAAGGAAGGAAGGGCATATATATTTTCCTTTATTTTGATGATTCTGACGAAAACGCTCAGACACATGATTCTCAGAATAGGTCTATTTTCTAAGAATAAAATGAGGACTCACAAACGTTTTCAATCTTCTTGATGATGTTATGAGAGACATTGAGATTGTCCAGTTTCTGCAGAGGCTCAAGGTTCTCCAGCTTCTCGATAAGGTTCTGCTGGAGGTAGAGGCAGCGGAGTTCTGTCTGTTGGTTGAGGTTCTCAATCTTGCTAATCCCATTGCATTCAAGCCATAGGCACTTGAGTCCTGTATAGGCTTCTAGATTTTCTATCTGGTAAATGCCTGAAGATGAATATGAAACACATGATGAAACAAATGGAAATGAATTTTTCAAATGCAGGAGAGGGAGGAATATAAGTAATGGATAGAGGATGATAAGCATGGTAGAAATGGTGTTGAAAGAATCTAATATTAAATACAAATGGGACTGACGGAGCAAAGACATATCACTGATGAAAAAATAGGCACCATTACCTGATGACGTTTGAAAAATTTAATCTTAAGAAAGTGGCATGAAGAGAAAAACCAAAGGCATTCTGACAGTATTGAAAGAGAAGAAGATTATCATTATGTGTGGCACTTCTTTATGTTTGGGGTATGTGGGAAGGAATGGGAAGTGAGAGTATGTGGATTTGTTATTGTTCTAATAATGTTTGTGCACACATTTAGGTTTGAGAGATAGCTACCCAGGTAAAAATCTGTAGGCATATTTTCTGAATAATTTATTTTCTTGCAAAGTCAGATTTGTCAATTGGTCAGGTCACCAACTTCAGAAAGAATTAGGTGAGTGTCAATGAGTGTCAAATATGATAACACTGGTGACAGATCTTTCTGAAGTACAAAGTTAGCCTGCCGGTGCACGTTTTAAGTATTGGACGGTGACAACTGATAATAAAGGAGAATCTATAGCTGACAGATCTGATTGTCCCTGAAGATCTGTGGGTTGTGCTCACAATACGAAGACTCTATATGCTAAGAATTGTGGGTTCAGATCCAACGTCGGACAGTTTGCATTGTTGTATCTTTGGAGAAGACACTTCACTCCCTTTTCCTCATTTTACACAGGTGTACATGGATACCTGCCTTTAAAGCCAGTGGGACCATGGTGCTGCACCGTGGCACCTAGCAATACTTTTGTAATGTGTAATACTGTGTATTTATATATATGTTGTGTATTGTTCTAGGTGCATGTGTGTTATGGAAGAGATGTATAACACTGTATGGCATTGTAAAATAGGATGAATAATTATCCTATTTTCCTTTTTTTTTCAGCCTTAAAACAGTCAGCACTGCATAACTGCCACTTCTCAGAAACATGGAAAAAGCTTTACAATAGAGGAATTTTGATTATCCAATGGTATAGCAAATACCATAGTTCATATTTTTTTAAACTGTGGATAGTTTTGAATATGTAGAACATGTTTCAGTGGAACAGACTGTTTGATAATACTTAAGATGGTGATGAAGATAGGAAGAAGGTGAAATGTCTTATAATACTGACCCTTATAGTGGAGATAGAGCACATCATTTAATTCAGGTGTCTGGTACAGTTTCAGATCCCTGCAATGCTGCTTTAGGAATTTTTCTGTTAAAACACTGAAAAAACGAACATCATGCTATATTATATTCCACAATGCATAGACAAACTTAGAAACAGGAGCCTATATTTACAGTGTTTCCTCCAGGTCATATGAGTTGAGGGAGATAGTTCCCCCTGCCATAATCTGATGGGGGAATTCACAAATTTTTAGAAGGAATTTTACTTTTTCTTGAGAAATGCAAAATCTGGAGTGCAGGACATTGGAACATGTTTAATGTATATTTTAGGAGGGGTTTTTGAATTTAAAGAGCGAATAGTGTTATCGTGCAGTCTGGAAAAAACACTGTTTTTATGTGGACCCACAGCAGTTGGTCATATTCCTTGCTAAGCTCTGCTGTGATTATGGCTGTCTCATTAAAGTTGTGACCTGATAATCAATGGAAGTAAGGTAAGTATCAGCCAATAATCTATAATCTTTCAGATAACCTCAGCCAATCATAATTCTCAAGATTTGTCAATTTCAGTTTGGCTACCTCACAGAAGCTGTGAATCTTCCTGGTTTACTTGCAGTGCATTATAGTCATGTTAATAAGCTAAAACATTTGCTAGGGTGAACCATTAGCAAATAACCAAATACATTTTAAGCTTACTTAAGGTTTAAAACAAATTCTCTGCAGTTTGCTAAAATTACCTTGGGAATTTCTTCTTGTCCTTTTCATTTTTAGTCTTGTCATCACCCTCCTTCCCCTTTTCTTGATTCTGTGGTGTTGACTCACTCTGACCTACAGAGGAATACACTGAAATTGAATTACATGTATATAGCACATCAAGCTTTAGGAAGAGCATATAAAGTCTGTGGGTCAGTTAGTCTATGCACCAATCAGCTTTGAATGCAAAAGTGATTGGCAGAGTTCTTTTATCTGCTCCTTTTGTTGAGACATTATCATATACATTTTCAAAATCTCCTTCCTGCTTTTCTGCACGATGGTTGAGTGCCAAGAAAATAGTTTGGCAAGTTTGCTACTAAAGTTTATAAGTGGTAGATCTATTCCCTATGAAATTAGCCTAGTATGCCAAGCACTATAGAATTCTAGTACAATTGAGCTTAATGCAAGCAGGCTCATATGAAATGTGGTTAAATCTGAATGTGTTAGTCCCATTTTATCAAGGCAAATAAGAACATTCTGAGACTGTCTTGCTGGTGAGTGAAACAGATGGGCCTCAAAGTGCCTGCTGCAGCTCATGTAAATAAAGAAAATAAATGTTTATTGTGTTCAAATTACAATAACTACAGGTCGCAGGTCAAAGGTACAGAAAATGGCAGAAAGACAAGAAAACTGTGTCTAACACTAAGAGAGCCACCTGTGACAGGTTGTTTTGGTTTTTTTTAATATTTCGGGAAATATCCCTAATCTCATGCAAACTGATGAAATATCAGTGCATGAGATTAGGGATATGACAGGAAAACTCTGCAACAGAAATGGCTACAACAATGTATGTACAACCCTAAAAAATTTTACTACAGCAGACATGAACCTACTCTAAAACTAGTTTTGCCCGCTTACAAGCTGTGAATTATGGCACATAATGTCTTGTAATGTTATCTGGATATAAAGTTTGTTTCTACTTACCAGATTTTGAGTTATTGTTGTTTTCAGCATCAACATCTGGAGCACCTGAATGAGTGTTGTTGCCATTAATTGTTTCGTTGTCGTTTGTGTGTGAAGAAAACTCTGTGGACTGTGGGGGTGTAGAAATTTCTAGTGTTGCTGAATCCGAATTATTTCCATTCTCTGGGCAATGGTTATCACTGCTTGAATTACTGGTTTGTTGAAAATTGTCTGGCAGTACCTCGATGGATGGCATTTTGATGGCTTCGTCTGTCTTTCAACAGAAAATCTAGAAACAGGAGATTAAAAGAAAAGTATGAGAATTTGCATGCTTTTGATACAAAGAAGAAGGACAAAAGTCAAATATTCATCATGCCAACTACATCAACCGGATATAACTATTAAATTACTAAGATTTGGTAAACTCCTACTGTTTTGGATGACTTTACATCCAATGAAGTAGTCCTTTTAGTAAGTAACTCTCAAATAAGATGGGGGTGAACTCAGTTTGTGTGAACTAATTTCTGATTTAATATCTTTCATCTTTTTTTTTTTTTCATTGATAAACAATCACAATTCACCTGTTTCAGTTTACCCTGCAGTTTTAGCAGACTAAGTTTTAGCAAAATGAATTGAACACAATACTGTCTGAATGTAACAACTGTCTGTCTGTAAGACCATCACCAGTATTACTACCTCACCCTAGACTACTAAAGACAGACTAAGGACACAACGTGACTGATTACAAAAAGTACAACGAGTACATTCTAGACTCTCTCATTCCAGAGGATTCTTTTCATAATACCATGCTTGAATAACCTGACCTCTGGCACTCCGCCACGGTCTCAGCCTTGGTTGATAATTCTTAAACTGCCAACATTCCCACACTTTGATTAGTCTAGATCGAGACTGCAAGTCACTCTACGTTATCAAATTGTCACTGTTTGTAAACCTGGATCATGTCTAATCAACAATCTATCTTTCTACAGTTAGTCAATATAAATGGACGAGAGAAATACAAACCGCTGGAGCCTAGAGTCTTATATGAACTTGGTATACGTTTCACTACTCACTGAACACAATGTAAACAATCCTGTCTTCGGTATTTATCGTGCGTAGACAAGTGCACGTATGGACCCCTACTATTGAAACGTCGTCGCTCAGCAACGAATAAACATTTCCGGTTACTTTGAAAACATGGACGGGACGCTATCTGCGGCACAGCAAAAATTCAAACAAGGTTGTCGAAAATAATAATACGTGTTTCAAGCTTATTTATTTAGGCGAAAGCCAACCATATACAACATAACGTCACATCAATACAAAAGAATGAATGAAAAAAAAACATATTTTATGTACGGCTGTCTCTTACATTTAGCCTCTAGGCCACATCAAATGATGTAGTAGAGCCACTTCAGAAATTAAATATTCCTGTTCACAGACTATGTTATTGATACTTTTATGTTGGTAAATATTAATTAAATCTGGAAAAAGGCTATTACAAAACTGAGGTCGACAACTAAAGGACAATCTAGCAGTTAGCCTACATTCAGCAACCTGACTGTCCGAAACCACTTACGAGCATAAGAGGGCGAAAGGGAGAGAGAGAGAGAGAGAGAGAGAGTATCGCTACAGCTCTATCAACTCTGTCATTACACGTACAAATAAAGTGCCAGTATACGAACAATAAATAACACAATAACATTATCCTTAAACAGCGATTAACCAAAACATTACGGTCAGACACTTTTAAGAAATAAAACTGGAAAACTGAAATATCCTTTCTCATGCTCATCTTAAAAAACAGCAATAAGAAGGTTAACGGTCCCAGAAATGATTACCATTAAACAAAATAGATTAAGGCTCTATTTGTCGTGAGCTCTTCAATGTTCCAATGGTTTAGACTACCAGCCTGTCATTGCCAACAGGAAAGAAAAGAGGAAAAACTCGGGGAATTCTTCACGGAAAGGGTCTTGCGCAAAAGGGAAGGGAAAAGCCTGTCAGTATCGAGGGTAATCAAGTCATTTCCCCTCAGATTATTGCTTTCTTTTTTCTTTAATAGTGTTTCTCAATTGGCAATGCCATGGTGTCAGGATAATATATTTTGGTAATCTCAGATTCATAAATTACATGGGCGCTATGTCTCTGGTCTAAAAATAGTTTTCAGAGACAGTTTGGAGAAAGACTGAACTGAATGGTAGGCTTGATTCTTCTAATTCATTAATATCAATGTTGGACGGTGAGAAATGACTTGAACCATTGCCTGGGAATTTCTGGAGTGATGTCCCTTGCTGTGCTGAATAACGAGAAGAAGAAGAAGGGAGTAGTAAGCATATTTATACATTTCAAAATCGATAGCGCCAGTGAGGGCAGCTCCCTTTTTAGTTAACATCATTTGAAGGTTCAGCAAACTGTTAGTGTTATTACGAGAGCCAATTCCTTTCTTCGCCTCACCAAAAACCGCACTCTGATTGGCCTGTGTGGGATCGCCAACTACTGCCGGTTATGAGACTACCCCCCCGGTATTCTGATACCGGTATCAGATTACCGGGGGGTAGCTTGATACCGGTATCAGATTACCGGGGGGTAATAATTGAGGGGGGTAATCTGATCACGGTACACCCGGAGTTCTCTGGCACGTGGAGGAAGTCACCCCTGCCTCGTCTGCGCCTTCCCTACCTTTCCACCGATTACATCAATAAGCAAAGAAAAAGCATTGAAAGTGAGAGCAAACTGAGGTAATGGAGGCTAGAGTGACATGCAGTAGTGTACAGACCAGCCACCTTCTGAGTTAATCATGAAAATGTTATTTTTCAATGAAATTAATTTCTTAGTAGCTGTATGTAGCCGGATGGAAAGGCATAATATTATTCTTCTCTCAGTATGGGGGAGGAATGTGAGCCCAGTCTGATAGTTTCTCAGATGTTAAATATTATTATAGTGTGTCATTAGGAATTTTACCAAAGAACTGGAAAGGATCGATTTTGAGAAGATAGGCTAAAAAAAAACTAACACTAGAAAATTCATGCCTCTGAAATCAAACCCAGGGTCTCTCAGCTTACAATGTGAGCAGACGGGAAATGTGTCAGGGTCACGGGTGAAAGTTAAGGATCCATTCAGGCAGTAGGTATTTAAGAATTGAAATACTGTAAAGTTAGCGTTCCTGTGGTGTAGTGATACCACGTTCAGACTTGCAAGCTGAGAGATCCTGAATTCAATTCCCATTAGGAACAGGAAATGTTCTAATGTGGGGTTTTTATAGCCCTTTTTCTCAAAACTGATCCTTCACAGAATTTCGGCAAAATCTCTGGTGGCACACTTCCCTAGATAATATGTAACATCCATAAAAAATTTTAAAAAAATTGAATATATCAGACTGAGCTCACATTTCTCCCCCTTAATAAAAAATGAATACTATATGTCTTGCCACCCCGTTATAATATATAGATCAGATATAAATAAATCTCGACCATCTCCTTTACCCAGATCTTCATCATAATGTGCTGTAATGCCTTCCATTCTTCCCTTCCAGATCCAACTTTTCAAGCAAGTTTTTTTTTTTTTTCGGACGTTGGTATAATTATAGATTATATTGATCCCCATACAAGCCAATAACTCAACAAACTCCAGTAGAAAATAATCACATTCTTCTTGAAGGAGATAAGATCTGGTGGAACAACTATTGTCCACGACAGCATCAAATATTTAAAGGCCTATGATTTAAGATTATAACAAAAACAAAGAAGTAAAAAAAAATTCAGCTCTATGACATTTGTTATAAGACATAGACTTTTCGCAAAATTCATGCTGTAAAAGCATTAAGCTGAAAGAAAATTAATCTCTCCCCATTTAAAAAACAACAACAACAACAACAACAACAACAACAACAACAACAACAACAACAACAACAACTTGACATATATAGCTGCCGACATAGGAACCGTGTTCTGCCACTGTATATATGTCTCTTTTGATCTTCTCAATGGTGATGGGCGGACCTGGAGTCTCATATGACTACCAACAATGATAGATACACCGAGTGGAAGATTTGGGTCAAGATTTAAGAATGAATGTAGTTGTGTTTTTGAAGATCTTTTTATCTAACATAATCATACCTGATAAGCGACAAAGAAGAAAACAAAGTTTTCTTCATTTAAATTCCAAAACCTTCAAGATATAAAAAGATGTTTTAAACACATTTACGAGCAGATATAATCTTTACTTGTTGCAATTTTCTGAAATCTAATTACTCTACTCTTGTCCAGGGCCGGATTAACTTCGGGGTCTGTAGCATCAAGAGGAGATGTAGAGTTCGAGGCGACTTGGGTCGAAGAAGGGTGTGGGCCCTCCTAAATTACTGTGTCGAGAGTTTATGTGTGTGTGTGTGTGTGTGTGTGTGTGTGTGTGTGTGTGTGTGAGAGAGAGAGAGAGAGAGAGAGAGAGAGAAAGAAAGAAAGAAAGAGAGAGAGAGAGAGAGAGAGAGAAAGAGAGAGAACGAATATAGGTATATTTCATGGAGAAATTTTGTGTTCGATTCATACCGTAAGCATGATACAGCTATTTTTCTCGGGGTCGAGGAGCGAAGGGTGGGGATAAATTGCACTCGCGGATGCTCGCCCTCTGTGGCGCGGTCAAAAATCTCGCCAGGGAAATGTCGGTATATATACAAAAGCTGGTCCCGCGGCTAGTGTGTTAGAGAGTTGGCAAGTTATTATTAAGTAATAATTTTTTTAAAAAATAGTGTATTTTAAATTTTCAGCTGTGCCTTGTAATGCATCCATTGCACCTAAATATAGTATTTCAAATTTGCAGACAAAGTACATTCGCTAATGTATGCTAAATCTCACTACATAAAAACTGAATTATGAAAGTTATTAGATTCTAAAATTAAATAACTTTCTTTTTCTGTCCATCCGATAGATCATAATTATCACCACAGCTAACAAAATTTCTTAATTATACCATAATGATAACGCTCATTTAAAACGAGCCAACGTAAACCAATATTTTCCACCTCGGATTTTTAATATTCTGCTCGTTAGTTTAACAGTAGGTCTAAACAATGATATTTCTAGGCAGAAATGAAGTAAATAGGTAGCATAATGCCCTCTTGTTCAACAACAACAACAACGACAACAACAACAACTACAACAGCAGTAGCAGCAGCAGCAGCACCATCACCACCATCACCACCACATCACCACCAACAACAACAACAACGACAACAGCAGCAGCAACAATAACAAAACAGCAACAACAACAACAACAAGTAGCCAAATATTCTCTTGTCCGCGGCGTCTTTCACAACAACAACAACAACAACAACAACAACAACAACAACAACAACAACAACAACAATAATAGTCACAACAGCATCACCAAAAACAACAGGAGCAGCAACAGCAACAACAAGGACAACAGCAAGAACGACGGCAACAACAACAACAACAACAACAACAACAACAATAACAGCAGCAGCAACAACAACAGCTGCCATAACATCAGCAACAACAACAACAACAACAACAGCAGCAGCAGCAGCAGCAGCAGCAGCAATAACAATTAACAACAACAAGAACAATTTCAAAGGCTAAAGCCGAATAAAAAACTTAAGCAACAAGTGAGTCAAGAGGAGAGGAGCAGACTGGCATGTATGCTATATGATAATTGATAATTCCACGCCCCTTCCCCCGTTGTGAAGTTTCCCGGCTTCTTTTCAACCGTGAAATTCTATACCATCTTTTTAAACTATCAAGTTATGCTATTTAGTATCTTGTGATGATACAGACTACAAAACAGACTATGTCCTGATTTTTGTGTCACACGAGGCTTGAATGAAAAAGAAAATTCCTACAACGAGCCAGCTTGTTCGAGATGTCCCTCGAGCTTGGCTCGGAAATGGACGCCAAAATTAAAACTCCAGTTTTTTGACAATGCCTGAAAGGAAAGAATGGGAGCAGGAAAATACTTAAAGAAGAGGAAAAGGATGAATTCCTTGTCAAACCAGGTCCTCTTGAATGTGTGGCTGTTGTTTGACTGTTGTTACATATTCAGCATGTAAGAAGAGGGCTTTCATTATTCTGTGTTTGTACTCTTTTTTTCATCTTCTCTGACATGTGTGCCTCCTTACGTTTACAGAGAACAGTGTTAGTTCCGCTAGTCAGTAACATCTAGATTTTTCTGCTTATCCTCTTATATTCTCCTTCGCTACTACAATCTAACAATGTAAGTGTCTCCCTCTCCTCTCTTTTCACCATCATCGCGTCCTCTTCTTCTTTTTCAACCACGATCTCACTAATGAGACATAGTTTGTACCGGGTGGGTAAGAAAACAAAAACAAAAACTAATTCAACGCTCAGTAACTTCTTGAGTTGACGAAAAACTGGGACAGACTTTTAAATACACATTTACATACTAATACAATCTATAATTCTTGCAAGTTGTATTGAAATAGGACCAAAGGACCTTAACAGTTGAAATCTGCAGCTTCTTTAGATAAAATTTGAATCATGGAAGTTAACAATTTTTAAAATTAAGTAAACTTTATTGGTGGCCCATCCGATTATACACTTGGCCCATCCCCAAACACTTTCAACTCCATCTCTCGTTCTCTTCCTTTTCCTTTTCCTTTATTTCCATCACCATCACAACCCCTACCTCATCTTTGTCGTTTTTAATTCCTTTTTTTTTAACTTCTTCGTGCTTCACTTTTCTTCTTCTTCTACTTCCCCGCCCTTGTCTGGCAAAACTTCAAACTGCTAGCACAGGTTTCATGGAGACAATCAGCATACCTATTTTTTTTTTAAAATTTATCCTTTCTCTTCACTTCCATTATCAGGTCCCCTTTTTTTTTTCCATCTCTGTCACTTTAAACAACAACAAAAAATCTTGCACTGTTTACTGTTCCTCTTTTTACCCTGTCAAGCTTCGCCTTTGCTGACAAGCAACCAAACATTGTTTTTTTAGGGTCTCGTTGCACTGTGCTCTTGGTCCTGCATTAAATACTAAGCCTGCATTAAATACTAAGTTGATTTTTTTTTTTCGGTTTTTGGACAACTTTGGACAACTATAAGAATCTAATAGTGAAAGAAACAATGTTATGACAGTAATATTGTCACTGGCGTTTATATATGTGACTTTTTGTGTGCTCATTAGAGCTCCATTTTTGTAGGGAAAGGAGAGAGGGGAAAGAAACAGCCATCAGCGTACCGGGAAAGAAAAATAGGGCATAATACGGCAGGGTTATCGGCTGTGTAGACCGAAAAAAAAAAATCGTGTAGCCGAAAAAGTTTACGTAATGTCAAAGTTTAATAACATCAATAAATCAAAACTTATACAGTTTAATTTTGGCAAACATTAATGGACGGCGACCGGATGTTGGCTGATAATGCTACAAATGAAAAACAAAACAAAACAAAAAAAAAACAACACCAAAAACAAAGGCATTATGGTAATACCACTGCTGAAAAATTAAAAGCATATTATGTCTAGAGGCATGCCCGACGCGCCTCTAACAAAATGGCTCGGGCACGTAATGTTTTGACAGGTGTTTTTAGTTATTTGTGCTGTGACAAAATTTGCAGCAATTACAGTATAATATTGTACATTATAGCTGTCTGTTAACCTGTTTACAATTTTTTCCCGTTATTTTTCTTAATTCTTAAAGTAACTGGACTCTGTATGAAGTGATTTTTTTTTGTTTTGTTTCGGCCACCCGGTGCATCATCTCATATTTCTAGTGTTTATGTTGAACCTTGTTCTCCCCCCCCCTTTTTTTTTCCCTAACCCCTGCCCTACAAAAGATGGCGTTCTAGCGAGCACGACTTGTGCTTTGGGCGAGCAGGGCACGAAGAGCTCCAATGTTACTGTTTCAGAGCACAGAGCACTGCTCTCTCTCTCTCCTCCCCTAAAATTAAAACGGTCAGAGGAGGTCATAGTGGGGACAGTCAGCATCTCCCTTTTGTTGTTGTCCCCCAAATATTGACCTCTAAGATACACAAAGCCAGTAATTGTTGTCCTCTGACCACGCCATTCCCACCAGCCGCTCAAATATAACATAACGGAGGAAACAGGGAAGTGGGGAAGGGGAAGAGTGGGAGAGAGATGGGGGCGAAAAGAAGAGGATGAAAAGTTGAAAAGTTATTCCTTGAGTCTAGTTTTTAACATTCTCACTACGTGTGACATACAATTTTCTATATTCCTCTTAGATTTGAAATTCTCTCCCTTTTCCTCTTCACATCAACCACTTCAAATTCAAAGTTCCCCACCCCCGTCCTTTTACTTTTATCTCCTTCTATGTATGAAGATGCCAATATTGTTTTCACTATTGGCTGTATAAGGGTTTCTACCCCTCATCAGCTTATCCAGGAGTTCCATGCCAAAATACTTTCCAGACTGTAGTTAAGCTTTTCCTTTAAAGTCTGACACATGGAAAATGTCCCTAAACCAATATATTTTTGAAGACTTAGGCAGTGATTCAGGCAACCTAATGTTTCAGGTTTTTTCATAGAATAAGGGGGGTATTCCTTACCTACCTAGTAACAACCACAAAGATGATAACACTTGTGTGGCTAAACCTCACCTATTCTGAGTCTACAAATATATTTACACCTACATAAGCTTTGAAATCCAGATCCAATCCCTTTACTCCTCCCAGAGGCGAATTTTATGATTTTATAGGAACTATTTAATATTCCAGACCAAAATGCCAGATATTGTTGGCATCTTCATACCTTTAACAATGTCCTGGTAGCAACGTTCCAGTGTACCTGTCGGACGAATGCGTAGGCTTACAGAATGCTCTCATTTAGTCTACCTAGAGACTTCTGAGTCAATGGTATTTTGGGGACACCAGTGTTTAAAATATTATTAGTTTATGACCTACAATATATCTAGATCTAGACTAGCGTAAAGGTTAAGATGCCCCGCACTCTGTTGTCTAAACCTAACTCCTGAGTACAGCAGGATTTCACGAACTCGATTAACAGAACATCACTTCCTAATTATGAGTACAAAGTGAGGTGCTGAAGTTCACGGATAGCACTTGTGTAGAAAATAATATGTGACCTAGGACTATAGAATGACAACGAATATACCCATATTTGAGGTTCGAGCAGGTGGGGTATTTTGTCCCTAAAATTGACCTTACTGCTAGTAATGCCAGATAGATTATTTTCCCGCGTTTGGCTTTTCATTCCTAAAGTTGAGCTTACTGCTAATGCCACTGTCACCACGACTACATTTCCACCGCCTCCACGGTTTTATCACGAGACAACTACACAGGAGGAATCAACAGTAGTTGTAACAAATGCACTGGTAACAGTCAGCTGCGTGAAAGAAATAGGAAAGGTCTTTTCTGGTGAACATCACTCCTTTCTTTTTATTTCCTTCACAACCATCATTTCCTCGCAATGTCGTTCTTCGCTTCACCTATGCCACACCACTAATGCCACTATACCTCCCTCTTCTCACTACTATGCCTCCTCCTCTTCCTTCTTCACCACCAACATCCCATCACCATTACAATAATCACCACCATCAGCAGCTACTGTCACCTCCTTCTTTTTCACCATCGTCCCTTTCACCAAAACGTCCTCCTCATTCACCCTCCCCTTCGCCAAAACTCCCAAATTTGCAGGAAGCTTGACCGTAGCTTGAATCATGCAAAACAAGCAAACAAATGATTAGCCGAAACGAAACAAGACAAGTCCACTTCTATGCACCCAGCAGGTTTCCGTCTTTGAACCTGAAGGATCCCACCGGATGCATTAAAGGTTTGTGTTGGCCAAATGCTAACCTCCCCTTGGGTTTGAAATTCTCTCCCTTTTTCTCTTCACATCGTCCATTCTCAATGGCCTTCTTTTTTTCCCCTTCTCACCCCAGCGCCTTCATCGCCCCGCCCCCTGACTGAATTGTCTTCTCGGTTTTTTTTTTCTTCTTCCTTTTTGGTTGCGAAGCTGCTGTAATAGGGGACCAGTCATGAAGTGTTCGAGCCAAGTCTTATTTATGGCGATGGCCGACGGTCAGTTTTGATCTATCGTTTTGATCTACCGTATCTCTAAGCCCTATCTGAATGCGGCTGGCGTTGAGCGTGCATTGTGAGGGGACATATCAGCTCCAAGTGTCAACATTAAGTTCTTAATTGCTTCTTTGCTAAGCCTAGTCTACCTGTAAGATCTAAAAACGGAGTGCAAACATAAATATAGTGCACAGTTTGCAGCGAGAGGAAATGGTTCTCTTCTGTAACTTCTCGCCAGAGCTTCCTCGATCGATATGCGTTTTCGTAAGCAAATTTTCTAGGAAGAACAAAAGTACGGAGGGGATCATGCAATGAGAAGAAAATAATACGAAAAATGAAGGATAGACTAGACAGTCTAGTTAAGAAGATAAAAAAAACAACGAGGAGGTGTTTCAATAGATTAGGAGGAAAAGATGTGAAGTTCAACTCTGAGCAGAGCATGGTTGTCAGTAAAGCTTTCCTTAATATTGCTCATGTATTTTTATGTATGTGGTATTTTCTTACCTACAGTAATGCTTTATTGGATATACATAATTATACAACTACATGTACTGTAATTTCTTGTATGTAATTCTGAGTATGGCTGCTACAGTGCCAGATGGAGACTTGGTTAAAACTAATAAATGCCCCTAGTTACAAAGTTACAAAACGCCGCAGGGTTCTCTGCTCAAAAGTTACGCCATCTACTTCAAGTCAACATTTAGTTTTATACTCCCACCTTTCCACTTTGAATGTAACAGAAAAAGACAATTGCTTTAAGTGAAATGTCAGTTCAGAAACATATATTGTCGAGCTCAAGCATTTTACGTGAACAGGCTATTTTCTATAGATAAAAGACCAAATTAATACAATAAAATAGCTAAACTGAACCTTCGATTAAATCGCACTATTTTACACACTCCACTAAATTTCAAATTGAATAGATTGTCCTGCATTTTCATATTTCACCTGGTCCATCAGACCAGCCCGTATTTCAAACACAAGCCTTCAACTTCCCCGGGGCCAGAAGGAAATCGCTTCTCTTTGCTGCGTCCCCGTCTCTCATGTTTAAGTCAAACTTCAGACGTGGGGTGGCCACACCGAGGCCGGACTTCTATTCAAACGAAGCCCTCGTTCCGCACTCCATTGTGGAAAAGCTCCAAGTATTTTTGGTATTGTGCGAAAAAATAATAGGACAACGGAGGGGGAAACGGTCGCAGAAGAATGGCCGCTATTATACGGCTCGCTACATGAGTATAAAAGCTTGTAGGGTCAACGGTAGCTCGTTAAAATAACAGTTATCGCCTGTCCATTATTTCCGCTGCGCCCGTTGTCTGTCTGCGAGTCTGTCGGACTAGCTATCTGTCTCATGGGTGACTGATAATTAAAGTAATTTTCTTAACTGGACTGAGACGGTGATAAATAACTGCAGTGGTACCCTTTGTATGGTACCTGGCCCTTTACATCATGCTCTTGGAGATGTGTAGCCAAAAGGCAGTGTTAGCCGGACTGCTTTATGAAGAACATAACAGTCAAGTAGTACTGTATTACACAATGGATTGCAGCGTACGAGGTTGCCTGCTTGCATTCATAATGACTTATTCATCATCATGTCCTTAGATCGTTCATTGTAAACAGAAACACCTTAGGTCATAATAGTTATATGAACTAAAAATGCATTTTCATTCATTCATTCATTCATTCATTCATTCATTCATTCATTCATTCATTCTGCCAGTCAGCCAGCCAGCCAGCCAGCCAGCCAACCAGCCAGCCAGCCAGCCAGCCAGCCAGCCAGCCAGTCAGTCAGTCAGTCAGTCAGTCAGTCAGTCAGTCAGTCAGTCAGTCAGTCAGTCATCAATGTGGAGTCCTTGTAAAATGAATTCGCTTTTCACTGGCAAGTCGGTTTAAATGAACACATTCTTTTTTTTTTTATCTCTATTTGCTCCCCCTCTATCATCATTGCATGGTTAAAGTGATCTCTCTAATGAGCAAATGTCTCTGGACCCTTGGAGTTCGATTTAAGCGGACTCCACTGTAATAACTAATAATACACTCTCCAGTTCACTCAAACAAGCTGTAGATGAAAAATCATCCAAACACAAACAGATTAAATATAAAATCTGCTTTATTTAAGCTTACAATCAAAGTCATGACAAAAGTCCACTAAAACTGTAACTAAAGAAACAGCATTAAGCTTAGGGAACACTATGGCTATTGAATGTTTAAAAAAAACAACGAATGAACACGAGTCAGCACCACAGAATGTTATATCCCAGCTTCACTTCCTTTCATTCTTTCTCTTTCTCTCTCTCCCCCCCCCCTCTCCTTCCTTCCTTCAGTCTGTCTTTCGGATATAAATTCACATTCATCGCACATTTGATTTCAACGCAATGCAACCACTGTAGTGTGCATCTTATTGACATAATAAAACTGCTGGAACTTTCTCTTCTCTCTCTCTCTCTCTCTCTCTCTCTCTCTCTCTCTCTCTCTCTCTCTTTCCATCTTCCTCATGTAAAGCCACACTGACAATGCATCATTAATTTCTTCAAAAACAGTGTCCACATTGCAAATTATTACAGAATGAACTGCTTGGAACTTCGGTTATCTGCCCTTTTTTGCTCCTCCGCTCCTCACTCTTTTTCTGTCTGTGTCTCGCTCGACCTCTGATTCTTATCTTCCACACACACACACACACATTCTCTCTCTCTCTCTGTGTTTTTCTCTCTCTCTCTTCTTCACTGTTATCTCTCCGCAACCGTGCTTCAGACCTTTGCTGTCATAAAGATCTGTTTAAACTAATTCAAAACATTGTGAATACCAAACTACATAAATTACATGTCACAAGTCCTTAACTATATGTATTTATAACGCGCTTATCATGCGCTTAATATGACAGAATTTAAGATCTCCCCCATCAGCGTTACTTTCGCAAGGAAAATAACCACGGATAGTAATACAATCAACTACAACAACATTAATCATAAAAACATCGACAGAAGCAAATGATCAGTAAGATGACAACAAGGAGGAAGATCGTCATCATTATCAACAACAACAACAACAACAACAACAACAACAACAACAACGACGACGACGACGATGACAATAATTACAGCACTATCAACAACATCAACAACAACAGAACCATTGGCAAGATGAAGATTAGAAAAAAGATAAAAAGGAGGAAGATCATAAACAACAACAACAACAACAAGAATAATAATAACAGATGAAGGATGAAAGAGAATTATAGATGAACTATAGAAAATGATACACAGTGAGGTAAAGAAAGAGATGATGGAGAATGAACTGATTAGATTATCATCACAACGATCAACAATAACCAAATATTCAAATTAGATCTTGATCAACATTTTCTGGGATTTCTTCACAGAATAATCACGTAGTATACCTTGTTAAATTCACTCAATATAGAAGAGAAGTATGATTACATAACACATATCCTCCATGGTGACATAAAAGGTCGTATTCTACACAGATGAGGTTGGAAAGAAAGGGAATTGCATGTAAACCCCATTGTTTGTTAAAGCAAAATTCCTCACATATTGGTTACATCTTTAAAATTTCAGCTGATATACCGTGCGAATTCCCTTTTGTCACCAGAACTGGCCTAAAATTCTGATACATCATCTACAAATGACCCAGCTTGTGGAATACACCATTATACATCAACACAACATTCAATATTCCAAGTCAAAACTGGAAAATAAATTAAAGCATACAGTATCTGCAGTACACACGTTTCTGTACAGGACGGCTCCAGTAGTTCATATATTTACAAGAAACTAAAACATGTTTGGTAGTTGCAAGTCAAGGTAATGGCTCCGAACCGGGGCCATAAAAATATGAACACAAACAGATGAATGGCAGCTTGCTCAACGAAATAAATAACGTTGAAACATTAAATTCTAGACCTAAGAATTATGGAATCAACTCAAAACTGAATGTCATCATTCTGATGAATTATTCGTTAATGCCAAACTTTGAGTAACAAATAGAACAAGTCTGATATCTGTCGTTGTGTATGAAAATAGCCTAAAGCTGGTTCAACTGAGACTGAATAGAATGGGGAACTGAAAACAGGAAGGCAGAAAAGTTGGGTGCTTACTTTGCTTAATTTGTATCTCTTCTGGCATTGATAGAAGTACGTTAGCCTTGAATTCTGGGCGCTGTTCCAGAAGTAGCCCTTTCCCTGGAGTACTTTTTTTGTGATGATTAATTTTGTCGAAATTTCAAGTAGCTGCCTTGTAGTGACATTCTCTCACACTTTAACAGCACAGAGCCACAGCTAAGTGATGGTGCTGGTATGAATTTGGATAATGGGTACAAATCCCAACAGTTATAGATAACTTCACAATGTCAGTTTCTGTTAAACCGTCCCTGTTTTCCGCTGCTGGCCAGAATTTGTGCTGCAAGCCAGGAGGGCATAACAACCTACTCCTTTCTATCTCAGTATTTGCTATGCATATTATACTGAACAAGAGTACTCTACTGTAACGGTATTATTCATTCCAATGTTTCAGTCAGACTGATTTGTTTGTTTCTGTAACGAAGAACAATGCTAAAACTGACCTCAACATCATGTTACTTCCTCCAGTTGAGTTGCATAAATAAAAAATAGGTAAAAAAACAAACTGAATTTAATGAAATAATACTGACTTGGAATGTTCATGAAAGCAGCTCTCACAGTTAATACTGTAGTCTATTTGCTTCTTCCAGATATCAGTGAAAAACAGTCTTTGGCTCCTTTATACAGGAAAATGCAGAATATGATTTAAAACATACCACAGAATAAGAAAATTAATGATACTGGAATGCATAGAAAGTAAAACATGTTGTCACAGTATATATCTTTTTGTCTGTTTTTTTTTGTTTAACGATTTTAGGATATTGGGCACCCACACTTTGATGTCTTTTTTTTTTTTTTTGGTCAAGCTCCTTATTCTGTGGTGGGAATTAAAATTTTCTGCTCCCTGCTGGAACTAAACTTCCACAGGCGGCGGTCTATATTCACAAACCAGCTGTTTCTTGCCATCACCTCGAACTCGTCTCCTGATGAGGCAGATTCCAATGATGACGAAAACGATGAAAGTGACGGAAATCAAAACAGATAGGGTCAAGGTTAACAGCCTCCATTCCGATTCTGATGATTCCAAGTTGTCTGATGCTGTCTGGTCTTGGGCAGAGATTTTGTCACTCGCGCCAAGTCTGTTGTTGCCGGCTTCTGATTGGTCTGCTTTCACTGAGGGAGCCATTTTGACGTCATCAGATGAACCGAATGCATTGCTTTCACCATTGTCGTTATTAGGTTCGGGTGCTGGCTGAAGGTTCTTGAAGTCGTAAAATGGGCCACATTCGGTGTCGTACAGGCCGTGGCATGGACGAGTAATGATTTTATTCGGGGGACACTTGGAGCAAATCTTGCATGTCTCCTGCGGATGACAGAGAAAGACAGAAGCGAATGTAATGATCAACTAGGGAATTGTGTAGGTGGTAAAATGATAAATCATAAAGTGAGAGAAAGGAGAAGAAAGCGAAAGAAAAGGAAGAGGGTAAGGAATAGAAGAGAAGTATTATAATGTAGAAGATAAACAGCGATATCATGAGGAAAAGGCTGAAACTTTGACCATTAGATAGCTTCGAAATAGAAAGACGAGAAGAAACAAGCAGCCATGACACGGAGAAAGGGATATGATTTTCAAAATGGTGAAAATGAGTTGAAGAGAGGAACAAGGCAGCTGGAGGCGTCAAAGAGAGATGGTAAATGGTGGAGGTTAGGGATAACACATGAGGGAAGAGGGGAGGGAAGAAAAGCGTCGGATGGATGGATTGACGAACGGACGGATGACGGATGGATGGAGAGTAGACCATGAAGTTGATAATGATTGCAGCAGTATTAACCTAGCGACTACTAAGTATATCTTGCAACTCACCTGGCCCCTGTGGTAGAACGTGTTAGGCGGACACAGCACCGGCCAGTCCTCGTCCCCATCTTTCTCTAGATCCACCACTGCACGACCAGCACACGAAGACGTCATCCACCACATGGACGCCAAGAAAAACACCACAGCTGTGTGGGCGTAGATCATAATGAGAAATGGCTGTATTCAGATGTTGTTGACTGACAGATAGCGTTAATGTTGCAGTGCGAGGTGATGACAAGTTAATGGTAACTGGAAGTACAATCCAGCCTGGTGACAGCTGAAATGATAAGTAAACAAAGAGAGAAATTAAGTACATGTACATTCATAACTGCTGTTGTTCATTACCTTGGTGCAGTTTGAGTGGGTAATGTGTTGAATGAAAGAAATAATGGAGGATGGAGAGAGAGGATAAACGAAAGGAAGAAAACAGGATGGAAAGAGAGGATTAACGAAAGAGAGAAAGAAAGATGGAAAAAGATGATAAGTGACAGAAGAAATGCGAACGAGAAATACAAATGGAGGACGAAAGGGAAATAGAAAGAAAGAAAGAAAGAAAGAAAGAAAGAAAGAGAGAAAGAAAGAAAGAAGGAAAGAAAGAAAGAAAGAAAGAAAGAAAGAAAGAAAGAAAGAAAGAAAGAAAGAAAGAAAGAAAGATCGACAGAAAGAGCATGTACCACAAGCCTTTCAAATTTCTTCAACGTACATTTAGCCCAATTCCCACGTATGGCAAGGCATGGATATAGGCTGGATAGTACGAAGACAAATCGAACGAACCACAATGAACACCATGTGTATGGTGGTAGCATTCTATGTGGTTGTGGTTATGGCTGTTGTAGTGGCTGTCGTGGCGGTCACAGTGGTGTTGAAGGTCACAGCTGCGGTGGAGGTAGCGTTTAGGTGATTGTAGCAATGATAGTGGCTATAACGATGGTGGTGGTGAATTTAGTCCCAACAATACTGATGCCGTGTGTTAATCGTTAAGTTTATGCATTCATTTATGATCCTCATATTTTTACAGCACAACATGAGCAATTTAATAACGTACAAGTATCTCGTGATTATTACTGTAGCTGTAGCCTACTGGGCAACGTAAAAATCAGTAGCCCGCCTCCTACCACCCGAATTAAAAAAATATAACCACGCCCCACTTCTTCGTTAGTTATCGCACGACGACAAAATGTAATAAATTATACAAGTTAAATAAAGTACATAGTTGTTTTTTTTTTATTGTCATTGCATTTCGGGTCCTGACACAACAGTAAAACCGGTGACAAGGGAAACAAAAATTAACAAGCGAAGTTGAAATAATGGAACAAACATTAAAAAAATTTATGGCTAGTTTGCCCACGCACGCGATGGAAAAATCTAAATTATCTTCCCTCATAAAACATCCGGGGTGCTCTAAATTTCAGACGAACGTACAAATAAGGATTAGCGGGGAGTGGTTTTAATTGTGTGTCAAAAGATACAAATCATTGCGGGAATACTCTGTATTACAACATTACATTTAAGTACCGTGTTTCTCAATGGTAAGTTTTGGACAGGTCTCGTAAGGTCAGACTAGAGATAATGGCTCGTAGTTGAAAGGTATGTCTGTGTGTGTATGTGGGGGGTGGGGGGTGAGGTCTCGGGATGGCGACAGCTACAAGCGTATTTTTTTTTGTTATGGGCCTGCTCATAAACAGATTATGTCCTATGTATGATACTAACTCTTTGGGCGACGAATTTCACTACATTTTCGAATGTTCAGGCTTTAAAAAAGACAGAGAAAAATTCTTTCCAAAATTATTTCAGAACAGGCCTAACATCTTCAAAATAAAATTACTCTTCAGTGACAACCAAAACTAATCCGTCTCGTTTCGTTAGAATAGAAAAATTACGGAGGCATTTTGAGCCGTTTTCTTTTTTCCTTTCTCCATCCTAAACAATTTTGCATTGCCGTTTCGTTTACCTTCCACATTATTGTATAGATCTATATTGCAATCTGGAAATAAAGTTCAGTTCATACTGATGAGTGGTCGAGGTGAGACGAGACGAGACGAGACGACAGACAGACAGACAGACAGACAGACAGACAGACAGACAGACAGACAGACAGACAGACAGACAGACAGACAGACAGACAGACAGACAGACAGAAAGGAAGCAGATAGACAGACATTCAAGCGGGCGGACTGACGAACGGACTATGGATGGATGGGTGGGTGGATGGATGACAAGAAATAGCAAGGAAAGGGACTCAGCAATTTCGATGCCGTAACAAAATCTAAGCTCTTGAGCTTTAATATAATTTCGATGAAAGTAGTGACAAGTAGACCTAGAATGCATGTATTTGCAGCAGTATCGTAAGTATTGAGGTTATAGAAGAGAAATCGAAGTGTCCACCTTGCACTTAGTATCAAAATCGAAATAAAATCTATATTTTCGATACTTGGATGCTGAATATAAATGCTGACTATCGTGATATCTAAAATTTACGGTTTCGGCATTACCACTATCTCCTTCCTCTCCCGCCTCCCCTCTTTTTTTCTCCTGTCTCCCGCCCCCTCCCTTTCTCAAATCCAACAACCCCACACCCCCTCTCTACCCCACATCCGCCTCACCCCCACCATCACCACCAAGTCTTGGAAAGGAGCATCCGAGCGAGACATTTCTGTGACAGAGAAAATAGGATTAATCCGAAGCTCCAAGATCTCTCTCGTCGGCGCTGCGGGCACCAGTAGGACGCCTCGGTTATAACATGCAAATTGAGGGCGGCAACTTGGATATAATCCAATTTGACCAAACTGAATAACTGTATCCCCCAGACTGGTACGGCGCCAGTGCACGGAAGAGCTAATGCACACAAGCAACATGGCGGAGAAGAGCGTTTTTATGGCAGACATTTTCATTAGATTTAGTACTAGATTTAAATTTTAATGCATCGTGAAATTAAATTACACGGTTGGTGGTTTCTTGGGTATTTGCGCTGGATGAAGGACGCAGTGCTGTATCACTAAACTATCGTATCGATCAATTCTTATTTTAAGTAACGTTACTGATATCGCAGTTCAAACAGTTTTAAGACAATTTAAGTACTTATATCAAATACACATACTGCCTGATGAAGAGAGCTTTGTCTTCCGAAAATCTGAAAGAAAATTTTAATACCTCTGAAATTTTAGTTAACTATCACTGGTCTTAATGCATTTCGAAGGACTTTTATATACAGTATAATCTAATTACCTCAGGCATCTGTAAGATACTGTACTTCTGTATCTGAAATTTGCATTACTCATCATTTCCTTTACATCAGCTTATTTTTTGACTAGTGTGCAGCTCTCATGGCATTTATTTAACTATACTTGAGTACTAAATACAAGATGCTGATAGATATATATGTCAAAAAACTCTTTTAATTAATATGTAAAAATAATGGGAAAAAAATTGTATGGTGCTCTTCATCCTGGGAAACATATTTCATGCTTGGTTTGGAATAGTTGTTTTGGTTCGAATCCACTCTTGTATTACTTGAAACTGGAAACTACATTTTATATGTTTATTTTTGTACTTTTTTTTTGTTGTTTAAGATGATGTACTGTTTAATTTGTCGTGTCTGTCCCGTCTTGTTAAATGTGTTTTTGATCACCGTCTAGAACGGTATGGACAGAGTTAATAAACACGTCTAAATAAGGACGCCTGCTCAAAAGACATTACAAATACCGCCAAAACACCAGCCAACCATGACACAAAACTCATGCGTTGCCTCGCGCATCCCCCCNCCCTCTCTTTTTTGACAGATTGCATCACCGACAGGTGTTCTTAGCAGTCTGTTGCAATAACGCAACCTTGAAGAAAATTCATTTCGTAAAATGCAATTACCTAAATGGAAGAAATGCTTTATAGACGGGACTGTCATTTTTATCAGCTTGTGATCTAAGTGGTATCACAGTGTCCCAAGCGTATAGTAGTTCATAGCGTACAAAGTCTTTTCTCCAGGCCATATGACTTTGAGGACAATCCTCCCTTGTTATAAATTTGAGGGGGGGAGGGGGGCGGTTGTAAATTATTAGATGGACTTGAGATTTTTATCGTGTAATTCAAACTTTGCAGTGCATGAAAGAAGAAGAGATCAGCCTACGTTCAATATATATATTGAATGGGGGGGGGGGGGGG
>JAWQUT010000150.1:434766-447920 GCA_033807755.1 Ellobium chinense | reverse complement strand
CATAAAAAAAAAAAAAAAAAAGATAGAATCAGACAGACGGACAGACTAGCATCCTAGCAGAATGAATATTCAGGCCTACTGAAATCAAAAACATAGTTCAATACAGTTACAGAAAAAAAAATATAGGTGGTAACAATGATAGGGGAGGATTTCCATATATATGTGGTAACTGGCGATAAGGAATTACGCTCGCTTCGACTGATGCTCCTGTCTCGATGGGCATTAGTGTTAGGGTTAAGGGTAGGGTTAGGGTAAGAGGGGGTAGGGTTAGGGTTAGGGTTGTATTAGTACGTTGTTCGGAATTAAGGTACTGGCCGTAGTTGTAGGAGTTACCACATATGGAAATCCTTCCCATTACAAATAAGGATAGATAGTTACCAGCGGACATATCCGAAAAAAAAAAGACAGAATCAGACAGACGGACAGACTAGCATCCTAGCAAAGAAAATAATATTCAGGCCTACTGAAATCAAAAACATAGTTCAATACAGTTACATAAAAAAAATATTGGTGGCAACAATAATAGTTTGGGGTGTTCACACTGGAATATTATAAGATAAGATAAGATAAGATAAACTTTAATATCCACGAGGATATTATTATATATTATTATATATGTGGAATATTATTAAGCGTTCTACTAGACAGAGGGTTTTCCACGACGGAGCATATGTTTTACTGATTTTACAATGTTTTGTATGGCTTTCAGGTACTTTTAATAAAGATTATACATTTTAAACAGATGTCTGGGTTTGTCTTCCCATACATCTCAAGCCATTTTGTCCTCTCCATATTGTACTATTTACATAAAAAGAATCCAAACGGTGTAATTCACAACGTGTGTTACTCTTTCATAGCTCACATTTGTTCTCGGCCGCCAGTGAGCTGGTTGAAACTCCTCCAAAAAGCAAAATAGTTCTCTCCTGTGACAGAACATCACGAACTCAAATTTCAGGGGGACAAAGTCATTAATGCATGAAGTATTCGTTTTCGTGAATGAACTTTGATAAAGATAATAAAAGATTCTGGACCAAATTTAATGCCAAGTGTAAACGGGTTTTCAAAGCATTATGACTAATATAAGGTTCGATGTTGCGAGGACCAACATTGTGTTCATAAAGGCATTATGACTAATACTGTATAAGGTTCGATGTCGCGGGGACCAGTTGTATTTATATGTGCCCATAATACTAATGTTGAAGAGCGCAGAAACGAACAAAACCCAATAACTCACCTCTGATGTAGATGAAGTCGTGAACTGCAGCAAATTTAAAGCGACTGAAGGTTAATCATGCATATAATCCACATAACTCACAGTAAGTGCGTAAAATCACTTCTAAATTGTCTTTGGGGTTTTAACAAGACAAGAATAAACTTTCCTAAGCTGTGTGCGTTGGTGGAAATACTAGATTCTGTGAAGAAATTAACTTTTATATCACATTCTAAAAGTTCTTAATCCAAAGATCTTTAACGCTTCGCGACAAGGCACGTTTTAGCTTGACTGAACACGATTTACAGTATTGTTGACACCTCCAACCAATCGGATGACGGCCGTTGACACCCTCAACCAATCAGCAGTCGCAGTTGGCAAGCCGAATGTCGGCGAGGCAGCCGTCGGGTCACAAAGCGAGGTCAGCTGTTCATTGATAAAACTTGGACCTGTCGAGACATGATTCAGGCTCGCTTCAGTTGGACCCAGTGTTGCCACTCGCAAAGATTTTTCTCTATAGTAGGGTAAAACGGCTTTACGAAAAACTGTAAATGAAAGTAGCTTTTCGTAAGTTGTTGGGAGAAAACAACACGTGAAATGTTGGGTAAAGAGGCTAAGATGTCTGATTTTCTTCTCTTTAACAGTAAAATTATAGGATGTTTTCTCCGCCAAATTTACTTCAACCTCGTGCTTATAAAAAATGTAGGGAAAATCCCTCTCTCTTCAAAAAACGTGAAATGTTGGGTGAATTTAACAGTAAAATTATAGGATTTTTTTTCTCCACTAGATTTATTTCAATCTCGTGCATAGGAAAAATGTAGGGAAATATTATTTTCACTTAAGCAAATGACCACAGTGGCAACCCGGCCTCGTTGGACAAGGGTTTGGGGACAAGACTCACAAAACATGAACGGGAATTCTTGGCCTCATTTTTTTTTTCTTTTCGCCTCCTCGGTCAGCCCTCCACAAGCCATCGCTTGCCAGCTGTTGGGAAGTAGTCTAGCTTGTCGACTTGCTACGACTTGTCTTGCCTCTCGCTTTGAGACGTCTTTCTTTGATATCGTCGTTCTGTAACGGAATGCGCTCAGCTAGCGGAAACTGGGGGACCCGAATAACCCCAGAGATTAAAAATAACTGAAGGACACCCGAGCGAGGTGCGCGTGTGCGATTTCATTGTCCTCGCGCTGGGGACAAAGACGAGACCACAGGACTCGCCAGATAAAGAGAAGAAGAAGAAGAATGCGCGTGCGGTGGGGATTAGGGCAGGTGCGGATGAAGGTGAGTGTCAATGATGGGGGTCACAAAGAATCGAAGTACCCAAACATCCGGTTTCCGGTATTACCCTTCTCGTGCACCCCACCCCCTCGCACCCACCCATCTATTTCATTTCACCCGTTCAGGGCGAAGTTGAGAATAAATTTCGTAAGAGCGACACGGGCCTTCTTCGTCCGCGAGCACTGTGTTGAACTGAGAAATAAATATGTTAATTTTGTCAGTATCACTACTTCAACACAAACTCCATGATCTGTTAAGACACTCATACCGTAAACGTCGTCTCTGATGGTATGTCTTCGCTTCCTGACAACTTCCATGTATGTTGTTGAAAATCAAATTGAACGGTATGTGAAAGAAAGGGGAACGCCTGTCAACGGCACTTCCTGCTCCCCAACCTCATTTTTTTTCGACGCCCATGACCACCCTCTCTTAAAAAGTTCCCATAATCCCCTTATGAACCAGTTAGAAACATTTTAGCGATATGCCAATAAAAGAAAAACCCTGGGGAATACCCCAACTTTAAGGTTACTTAAGACCATTTGGTTTAGAGCTTCACAAATAGAGTTACTGTATCTAAAGGTTGCACAACGGAGGAAAGAGACATAACTAGCAGTTTTTAGAGTCTTCCTTATACGTGTGGACATGTTACCCGCTTACCAAACTATCTACAAACAATCCGACATTCCACGCCACGTGGGTGTAAACGAGGGCTTGATAACACTGGGGTTTGAACAGGTGTTGAGCGAGCGGAGATATTCTGCTGCCGTCTCTTTGTAGGCCGACTTAGTCCATAGAGTCGTTAGTAAGCACGAGAGCTGGATCCTACTTCACAAACTGTCGTAAGTGTTGGATATGAGACGCATATATATGACAACGTCACGAGAATGATTTTATTTAACCGATTCGGAATTTGCGTGCAGATAAATAAATATACGTTTAGGTAAATTAATAGATATTTAATTAGGTCAGCCACATAGGGACCTCACCACTTCGGAATCAAGGGTACTTGTTCATAATTTCTGAGATGTTCGGGCTGCTAAGTACATTTATTGGAAAATGTGCTTGGGGCAAATAATTACGTGGTGTTGTGCATAGTTTCTTAAAATTTACTATGAATGTCATAATCTCAATGCTCATAGGTTTATATTTCAACATCATCTGTGATCTTGCTTATTATAAGATTTCCATTTAAACGAGTGTATGCACATCAAAGTTTCTCCTCTACTCATACAGATTCAGGTGGACAAAATGTTTGTAGGCTACTGTCCAGATATTTTCGATGAGACGGACAGTCACACTTCCAAAACCTGTATATTATATAATATGACAGAAATAAATAAGTCCATTTCTTAAAAGTACTGGTATAGCATTTCTGTGTCGCATAAACTTTGAACAGTAGGAATAATAGGCGTGAATCTTTTCGAATCAGTGGTTAATCTATGGTTGCTTTGCTAGAGCTCATTGTTGAGAAGGACTGAATTTTGGCTAGGACAAGAGAGACATTATGCAAAGAATTTGATTTTCGATTTTTGTCTATTTGAAACCATATTTTGGTATTAGTCAGAATAACGGAAACACATGTGGGCCAACATGAATAATAATAAGCACGCAGGAATGTGAAAAACAGGAAGAATGGAGAACCTGTTCGACAGTTGAAAAAAGAAGAAGAAGTAGTAGTAGAAGAAGAGGAAGAACAACAACAACAACAATCACAACAACAACAACAACAATAATAACAACAAGCCAATATACTCTGCAGTGACCGCCGCCCCTATATATTGCCGTGCTGATATTTCAAGTGCTATGACTCACGAAGATTTTAGTACTTACGACTCTCTATGAAACGTGCTCTTAAGTCTGCGCCACTTTGTGATCTCCAAGGTGCTTGAAACCTTGTCATTACCGTGGTACTTCTCACAGCTGTAAACTCCTAACGGTCCATAAAACAAAGCACTGATAAATTACAATAGTTTTTTCATCAAGGGGATGAACGTATGTTTAATGACACCTTGAGACCACTTGAAAGTCGTCACACTGCTTGACAAAGAGAATTTCCGACTTTTGTGCTATGCTGGAAAAACCCGTGTTTTATTGCAGAGTCAAGCGATCGGTTTTCAATCGAATGGTTTAGATAGGTCTTTTCAGCGGAAGAAAAATACCTTTTCTAGGTTAAAAAACAAAAAACCCTTTTGAAATGAATTGTTATTTTACAATATTTATAGCATTCTAGAACGATTGCACTATTCGGAGACTTCTAAAAGTTCAAAAATAAATTCCTTAATGAAAAGAGCGTCAGGGATGAGTTATACGTTTTAGTTTTAGTGTGACATGGCAGCAAAATCTGCTGTAATGCTCACTTGCAATAAACCTGCTGTAGTGCTGATTGTGCCCCTGCCAGAAGTATGAGAGAGATGTGTACATAAAAATGTGGAGACCGTCTGTCTTGCCGATCTCACACGGCAAAGTATCTTATTTTCGTAACTTCACTTTTTAGTATATTTACAGGATAAGCATTTTATTATCTGCCAGTAACACTTTATGTACATCCATAATTATTAATTTAGAATGGAACTTATCTGATTTCTGTTTTTCTCTTTCGTTTTAGGGCTGATGCCAAAAATCGTAACATTGCACAGGTTTCAACAGATTAAGAATAAAGAACTGGAAGATACGACCGTTGGTCAGTACTAGTGTAACCGGATGGCAAAGGCGTAAAAATATTTTAATATTCTCCTAGTATTCATTATATTGATCATTATCATTAAGGGGGAGGATTGTATGCCCAGTCTGATAATTGTTTTAGATGTTACACATTATCTAGGGAAGTGTGTCACCAGAGATTTAACCAAATTACTGTGAAGGATCACTTTTGAGAAGATAAGCCGAATAGACCTATACTAGAAAATTTCATGCCCTTACCGGTAATCGAACCCAGGGTCTCTCAGTTTGCAAGTCTAAATGTGCTACCACTACACTGTAGGGACGCTAACTTCACAGCAAGTTAAACCTTAAAAACCTACTGTCTGAATATTGCCCCTAACTTCCACGTGTAAGCCTATAGGTGTTTTTCCGTGACCCTGACACAATTCCCGACTACTCACACTAGTCTACCCATCCTTCCCATCCTTCCCTGCAGCAGTATTACTTATGTGAAGTAACTTAAATTATTCTGCTTTTTCTGTCCCAGAGAGCTAAAATACTTTCATAGATCAACACAGATTTTATATTCTGTCAGTACGATGAATTATTATAAAGTTTTATATTGTTGTTGTTATGTTGTTTTCTTCTCAACCGTTTTCCTCGAAATCACATGACGGTATTGAATAAGTGTGAAAGCATGCATGTTTTTGAGGGGTGAAACGCGTCTCTAACAATCTTAAGAGTACAAGATCCGTTTAGAACTGGATTTACGCCGGTGAAATTTAGGAAACAATGAATACAATGACGACATTGCTAAGTATTTTCGAACATAAATTAATACCATTTCACTCACGAAAAGGACCTCCCCTTCCACCTACTAAAACATACTCTTTTTCTCACGCCATACTTTCATAAAATACCTTTTCCCCCTTTCTACATTTTTTTTTGGGAGGGGCGGGTGGAGGAGGGAGGGGTGTGAGGGCGGCGGGGCGGAGGAAGGGGGCTAAGGGAAGGGAATTGTAAAGAAATTGACCGAAACAGTTTATTATTATTGAAAAATTCTGAGCATACCGATTCTAAGGACATGGTTCTCTGTCCGAAGGTTTCTGGAGTTTTAAGGAAAGAGCCGACAACAGAACTTTGTACTCATTAAAGAACGAAGCCACGCTTTAAGTGTTAATTTGAACATCAGTCAAAACAGAGGAGAAAAGTGAGCTGATAGGTAGTGAGGAAAGTTATCCTCGTATTCTTAGAAAAATATTGGCCTGAACTGATTTTGGTTAAATTAGTCAAACTTCTCGTGACTACAGCATGGCCTAAAGTGCTCTAATGGCTACTTTGAGCCCAAAATTGCTCATAGCTATACTGACTTCAAATTATCATGTAGTACAGCAAAACAGCGAATGTCTACTTAAAATCACGAAACAGAGAAATTGTAGATTAAGTTTCTTGCTTGAAAACAGCCAACATGAAGACAATAGTCAGGTTGGCGAATTTAATACAAGATTCCTTGTACGTAGCAGATCGCACCTAGATATCGGTCACTCAATTTCAATGGTCGCAGTGGGGAAGAGGAGAAAGATTTCTGCGAAGAGGATGAATTACTGAAGAAGACTACGGATCGAAATAATATATTCTAATCAAGGAATCCGTTGTTTCTCTATTTTTTTTTCTGTTTTCCAGGTAATCATTCATGATCTTTCCCCATGCAACTATGCTCACTGGTCTAAAAAATTGTTGGCGTTGATAACAGAAGACTATCTAGTAAAACAGACACACACCCACTAAAAAATTTGCTGATGTTCTATGTAGTTTATACAGGAATTTAAATTTGGTCGAGGGAGCCATAGCTTGCCAGGGCTCCTCTTGCATGTTTGAAATGCTGTGAGACCATTTTTTATTTGACCGACAGAAGAGGTAACGACTACCGACTTCAGGTATCGAAAATGCTTTGATCAAAATTATTTTCAGCGTTTGCTGTGATTTTGAATCACTTCAGTGAAAAGTTCGCTGTTTCAGGATTTTCGGATTTGCTCATGGCTATAGTGGTCCCAAAGTGTTCATGGCTTTATTGGCCTGGATTCCTCATAACAATATTGGCTCGCATCGCTCATGGTTATTCAAACAATTACAAACTTTTCAAATATTAATATCTTTGATATTATGACGAACTGTTCTCGTAAAGTTCTGGGGCCCTTTTATTTATACAGTTTACATTAAATTCTTCATAGTGAATTCATCACCCCAGACATGATAATTCGATACAGGAGTGTTGCTATGCTTCACAGCCTCTAGAAACTTTCCCTGCAACTCACCTCAATCACCTAAGTACCTCTTTAAACAAACTGGTGCACTTTCACTAGCACTGAGCTCATGGTTATAAAACTTACTGCACATCCCAATTTGCTAAATACAAATAAAGTCTAACAACTTTGCAAGACCAAAATCTTTCTGCGCCGTGGAACTAAGAGATTTTCCAAGAGAGCACCCAAATTTGACGACAAAATCTATAGAATACCATACGTGCATCAACAACATTATTAAGTGTAATCCTGGTGATTANATGTGAAGGCGACGGGTTGGAGGGAGGGGGCAAAGGAAAGGGAAGTGCATAGAAAATGACCGAAACAGTTTATTATTATTGAAAAATTCTGAGAATACCCATTCTAAGGACATGGTTCTCTCTCCGAAGGTTTCTGGAGTTTTAAGGAAAGAGCCGACAACAGAGAACTTTGTACTCATCAAAGAACGAAGCCACGTTTTAGGTGTAAATTTGAACATCAGTCAAAATAAAGAAGAAAAGTGAGCTGATAGGTAGTAAGGAAAGTAATCTTTGTATTCTTAGAAAAATATTGGCCTGAATTGATTTTGGTTAAATTAGTCAAACTCCTAAAGTGCTCTGATGGCTACTTTAGGCCCAAAATTGCCCATGGCTATACTGACTTCAAATTATCATGTAGTACAGCAAAACAGCGAATGTCTACTTAAAATCACGAAACAGCGAACTTGTAGCTTAAGTTTCTTACTTGAAAACAGTCAACATGAAGACAATAGTCAGGTTGGCGAATTTAATACAAGATTCCTTATAGCAGATCGCACCTAGATATTGGCCACTCAATTTCACTGGTCGCAGCGGGGAAGAGAAGAAAGATTTCTGCGAGGAGGATGAATAACTGAAGAAGACCACGGATCGAAATAATATATTCGAATCAAGGAATCCGTTGTTTCTCTATTTTTTTTTTCCCAGGTAATCATTCATGATATTTCCCCGTGCAATTATGCTCACTGGTCTAAAAAATTGTTGGCGCTGATTACAGAGGACTATCTAGTAAGACAGACACAGTTGATTACAGAAGGCTATCTAGTAAGACAGACACAGTTGATTACAGAAGACTATCTAGTAAGACAGACACACACTCACTAAAAAAATTGCTGATGTTCTATGTAGTTTATACAGAAGTTTAAATTGGTCGAGGGAGCCATGGCTTGCCAGGGCTCCTCTGAATGTCTGAATTTCTTTATTTCTTTATTTGGCCGACGGAAGAGGTGACGACTACAAATTTCTGGTATCGAAAATGCTTTGATCAAAAATATTTTCAGCGTTTTGCTGTGGTTTTGAATCACTTCGGTGAAAAGTTCGCTGTTTCCGGATTTTCGGATTTGCACATGGCTATAGTGGTCCCAGAGTGTTCATGGCTATATTGGCCTGGATTCCTCATAACAATATTGGCTCGCATTGCTCATGGTTATTTAAACAAATACAAACTATTCAAATATATATTATGACGAACTGTTCTCGTAAAGCTCTGGGGCCCTTTTATTTATACAATTTACATTAAATTCTTTATATTGAATTCATCACCCCCGACATGATAATTCGACGCAGGAGTGTTGCTACGATTCACAGCCTCGAGAAAATTTCCCTCCAACTCACCTCAACCACCTAAGTACCTCTTTAAACAAACTGGTGCACTTTCACTAGCACTGAGCTTATGGTTTATAATGTAAAACTTACTGCACATCCCAATTTGCTATATACAAATAAAATCTAACAACTTTGCAAGACCAAAATCTATAGAATACCATACGTGCATCAACAACATTATTAAGTGTAATCCTGGTGATTACACTAGCACTTATAAACACACTCGCACGGGAGCGCAGGCGCATGCGCGCGCACCGGCAGACACACACGCAAAACCACACCAAAACCCTCTCTTCCCTCTTTCCCACTTTCTCTCTCTTTCTCTCTGTCTCTTTCTCTCTTTCTCTTTCTCTCTCCCCCTTCCTCCCTCTCTCCTTCTTTCTCTCTCTCTCTCTCTCTCTCACACACACACACACGCAACACACACACACATTGATTAAGTGTACTTACTAGATTATTTCAGTATCAGAAATCTCGAGCTCAGTTGAAAGTTATCGCACTCTACTGATAACTGCCCAATGATGTTCGACAAACACTAGTTTAAATGAATGGGAATCATGGGAGAAAAAAGGGGTATAAGAACAGGAAGTAGAGATAATCTAAGTCGCGGATTAAAGGGACACGATTAGTTATCTGCTTTACAGTCCTATACGCCCACATAATTTTTTTAAAGTGTGTGCATTTTTCCTTTCGCCCGACAGTTTCTAAGAAAACACCGCAGGAATGTGGGAATTTTCATCCCACCGCCATTACTCGAACTGCGACATAGGCAGCAGCGATTGGTCCGAACAGTTTGCTCATGCTTCTGCACCAGTCATCTGCTAGCTTTCCTCACTTCATGACATACTGCAGAATGTGTAAATGGTGTACAGAGGGTGAAAATCTCGACACTCCAGCATTTTTCAGAAATGGTAAGGTGAAAGGTAGAAAATGTACGCGGTTTAATGTTTTTGAAAAAATAATAATATGCATGTTTTTGGCTGTGAAGCAGATGTCTACCCCTGTCCCTTTACAACACGCCCGTACTCTTCCTACAGCTTCTAGTGAATCATGGCGTCTTGTGCGGCGTTACTTCCCATTCACAAACCTAGCCTAGTTTGGAGTTGTAAAAACTGAATTTTCCGATATGAATATATAACGGACTTTGATTCTAAGGTTGTCTTTTGGAGTTATGATGAAATGCCGAGTCAGCAAGCAACGCTATCTGAGCCCTCGGTATACAAATGAGCAACGACGCGTCTTTCATCATTGCTATTAATAGCTGCAGTTTCAAGACCCATATTATCAAATATGATAACGCCTTTCGCCTACTGTGAACTTAAGAATTCCTCTTGGACAATATTATCAATTCATAGAAATTTGGGGTGTACCTCAGTCGATGTTTCCATATAGCTTATGTTTCAGCCTGCCAACTCATGTCTCAGTCTGCCAGCTCATGTGTTTACATGGAGGTCGTATTGAGCATTGGCGTTATCGATATCTACTGAGACACATCCCTTCTAAACAAAGGTGAAATTAATTTTGCTTAGTTTTCATGTAAAATCAGATGCAAGAAGATAGCAAGTATGCATACTATGTCGTTCACTTCTCACTGCGACACAAGATTGCCTTTTTTTTTAATTTTTCAAATCTTTGTTAACATGGCAAACCAGGTATGCCTGTAAACTGCAAACAAATTTTAACATTTCGTAATGTTATGGGAAATTTCCGGTGATCAAAATAGTCAATTCAGTGTGAAACTGCATTATCAATGTACTTAATGTAGCAGATTTTAACATCGACATGACAGAGGTTATCAGCACAACAGGATACTCGCAAAAACGTTCTATTAGTGTGTACTTCTAATTGTCTAGTGGGCGCTAAACTGTCGTAGGTTGACTCTTTGGCTATATTGAGATACAATACTTCAACATAAAATGTGCGATGTCAGACATACTTGAGTTATGCAACTTTTTTAGTGGAAATCGGTGAAGCGAACTCAATCAGGGGCCCCTGCTCTAAATAACATGGGGAAGAGGTTCAATCCTGTTATTTCACATTCCCCAGTATAATTAGTGCTAAATTGTGTCTATTGCCACATTGCTAACATTGTATAGCTCCCAATAAACCACGAAGAAGCGTGCCACTTCGTTTTTATTGCCAGAGAGACGGTCGTGTGTGGCAATAGCATTATTTTGTTGCTAACATCATAGAATTTGTGCTTTCATTGCGTGGTTCCTGTCACTTTTGTTGGCTGCCACACACAATGACAATGATGAGGGGAAGCTCATTTTTCTTTGGTATTGCACTCCTCTTCGCCNTATTGACCACATCTTCAAATCAATTCACTGGGAAGAGAGTCCCCCCTTGTATAGGTTTGTGACACCTATTAGAAGGGCAAATCACTCATAGTGTACAACCCAATTAATCCGCTAATATATAAAATCCCCCTTTTTTGGGGCCCTGCCAGCCAGTGTTAGGGTGAAGAAATGTGTGAAATGACCTGCGATCTAAATAAAGCATCCAATTTTAAAGTTTCAGGTGCAATTTGAGCCTTCTAGATAAAAAAATAAAATGTGTAGACCTATGTATTCGCACGCGGTCAAAACCAGCCAAATGGAAATTTGGGGACCAAATCAGAATTTGAGGTGATCTTTTTCAAAAGACATTTGTGAAAAATTTTGGTCGTTGACCCCCCTTTTTCTTCCCGTTAAAACATCGGGTAAAAGAAGTACTTTAACCTCCATGGAAGAAATTTCCCCAAATCACAGTGGTATATTTAGAATAAAGCAAAATGTTAAAAGGGCCAAAAGAAGAAAAAACAATAGGTGTCAAAGACCTATAAGGAGGTACATCATCCCTTGCAAAGAACCATGGATGCTTAGGCCTCTGTACGTGCGGCTCGGTTTTAAAGTATCCGCCGCGGTTGTAAAGGTTCAAATAAGTTTGTTGGAATATAGAGCTGTGAGAACATAAGACTGTTGGCACATTTCGTGCATTTTCCGGAATAACAGAAAGAACAGAGAAAGGAAGTAAAATTTTGTACAGTGAACACATGAGTTGTATCAACTATAAAATTGTTTTTTACAAGTACTTCAAAAAGAAAAAAAAAAGAAGGGTGGGGTGAGAAGGGGAAGGGGAGACGCGCAGGTTGTCCAAGCTGGATTCATGGACAGCCTTCAAGAACTGAGTGAGAATTAAGAAAATCAGTTGGTCAAGATCAGAAAAATATCAGGCTATCATGTGATTATCCCCTGAGAAAGACCATGGGCCGAAATATTATACTGGTACTAAGGCATTCGTTGTTTCTCCATTATTCAAATTTTGCCATGTTGTTGGTGGTGTTATTGTTGTTGTTGTTCCTGTTGTTGTTGTCGTTGTTGTTATGTTGTTGGTATTGGTGATGTTGTTGTTGTTGTTGTTGTTGTTGTTGTTGTTGGTGATCTATATTCTCCAGGCAATTATTCATGATATTTCACATAGTGCACTACAGAATGTCAATTTTACTGACCTTAGACTACTGCTTATAAAATCTGAGGTGCGTCTGGTGGAACTGTCTCACTCACTGAACCAGCTGTTAAGGAGAATTTGCGTCTCATGTCGCCAGTTCGATTACATTTTAAGACTTGGTGACTTTTAACTGCTGCGGAAGCCCATCACGCGCAATAATACATTGTTCAAAGTTTTCTTGTACCTCGCGTCTAGCACGAGTTCTGACGTAAGCGCTAAAAAAAACCAAACTTCTAGCTCGTCTGCAGTCCTCAAACACCAAAAGCCTGTCTCACTTCCTCATAGCGTCCTCCAACTGACCTTATGCTGAGTTTAAGAGCAGAGATTTGGTAGGCGGGACGCTTTCAGGAGGAAAACTGGGGCAAGACATTAAATTTCAGTCCGGAAAGGTGGATCGGAGGCAAAGGGGGGAGGGGGGGAGGGAGTCTCAGTGAAGTAATAAGAAGGAAGCTGAGGACGATGATACTGGTCACGATGCCGACAAGTTATGTCTTGAATCAGTAGACTGGATATTAGAATGTTTAAGTTCTTGGATGTGTCCTTTCATGCAAACAAAAGTTTTGATCAGGATCACTGGTATGGCCCTCTTGCCCCTCCTCCCCCATACCTCCATTC
>JAWQUT010000150.1:409381-428074 GCA_033807755.1 Ellobium chinense | reverse complement strand
CGAGAGAGAGAGAGAGAGAGAGAGAGAGAGAGAGAGAGAGAGAGAGAGAGAGAGATATTTGAAAAGAGTCCGAGGACAAAGGTAAAGAGTGGAAGATATGAAATAATTCTGAGAAAAAGGTAGAGACAGAGATTTGGAAGGGGTTTGAGGATAAAGGCAGAAAACGATAGAGAAGAAGTAGAGGCCGGGGCGGAGAAACAAATGTTACAACCCTTCCTTGGGTGCAAGATATTGTAATGAGAAGTAAAATTGCAGAAGGATGTACAAAGGCAACTCTCTCCGTGATACACAAACTAGTTTCATGGCATCTAGACCTCTTCTTTCCAGGGACACATTTCGTCAGAATCTAGGAAAACAGTCACATGTCAAAAATCACTACATTATGCATGACATACACCACTCTGCTGTTCCACAGACACAGACAAGTAGGAGGACTTACGACTTCATGACAGGATCGTTGCAGAGCTCCACGTTGATTCTCCTTGTCCTCTCGTCCAATCTGGTCTGGGCCACCTTCATGGGCTGCTCCTTATCCTGAATGGCCTTCCTCAGGAGAGCGATGTTCCTCTCCATGTCGAAGATCTCCTGCATCGTCTGGGGACACATGAAGACAAACAATAAGAATTCACCTTGCGGAAAACTAACGTCTTGCAACAAAAGGGTTAACATTTGCCTGAGTCATTTTTTGGGGGGATGATTTGAGTTGTTTATATTACTATGGTCTTCCAGTTATCTTCTGTTTCCTATTAAAACAATGTAGAGTTTTGACTTGTTATTACATCCCAACTTTACAAGCGATCCCACATCTGCCTCAATGTTTTGCTTCGAACAACAGGCTGAGAGCGCACAGTTTCTCAAAACCGCAAAAAAAATGACGAAGGCAATGTTGAATAAGCGCGACGTTATGTTAGCTTTCCTACCAAAATCATTTATTTTCTTTTGGCACATTCGTGATCTTCATGCCAATACTCACCCTTCAACAAACTATTTCTGCCAAATTGCGAATGTTCTTGATGAGGTAACTGAACCTAGACACGAGTTTTATTGTAGCAAACATGCTCTCTCCAAACAGAACCACTAAGTTCTCTATAAAGAGAGTTTTAGCAAAGATAAGCCATTTTGTCAGATGAAGTAGCCTTGCTAATAATAGCTTTCCACATGGTTAAATCAGGCCAACCGGTATCCATTTTCATTTTACTTTGCAGCTCTGTTTTACAATCACAGCAATTTTTTTTTTTTTTTTACCAATAACTATATTATGCGCTACTCAGCACTTTACACTTTCTCACTCTCAGAACATGAAATATACGGGATTGTTTGACCTGGCTGGCTGGTTCGGGAAGGTGGATTAGAAACTCTGAGACCTATATGAATGCAGTCCTTGCTGCTCCTCCAAGGAAACGGAATGTTCTAAGCAACGAAAACAATAGCTGCCGCTATGGAATGAAGGACCCTTGTGGACCGGCAGAGGGCGATACAGTCCCTGACCTACGCTGGTACCGTTGCATGGCCAAGGAGCGCCGACGAAGACGAAAACGAAGTGATTTTGTTGCCAAACCTTTTGAAAGGGGGACCACTTTTGCATTGAAGTCATTCCGTTACAGACATACATAAATCATATATACATGTTTCATCGTCATATTTGACAAGTAATAACAGCAAATATTCAAGCATTTTGTATAGAATGAATTAACTTCGCGCAAAGAATCCCTCATTATAACTCCTCGTAACAACTTGACTGATTCCACACACTGAAAACTATGTTACTACTTTTCACCAAACCCACCCCATCTCGACTATTAATCCTCCCACCCGTCGGCAGCTCTTGTCCTTCCGGGATTTTCTACAAACTCATCCTTTGTCTGAAGGACTCTGTCCTCAAAACGACGGCGATCCAAATCAGTTTTCGCCCTGTGCAGAGACCGGAAGGAAGGACTCCACTCGTCTTTTGAACTCCACATATCTTCGGCCCCTTTTCTGCTTTCACACGCTTTGATCTGCCCTTCGCCTGAGCTCAGCGGGGAATTCCCCCATCAAAAGCCAACAGATTTTAATCATACATGATGCTCGATCAAAGCTGTCCTCAACTTCAGCACGGTATTACAGCATCTCTAGTGGCCGGCTTAATTCAAAATGACCTTCACATACACAGATAACCAGTCTTTGTCTGAGTTCATGATTTAATATTTTTATTGTTGCTCTTATTGTTTAATTCAATACCAGGCACGTTTCAGACTAGGGCTCTACGGTCGTCATTTTTCGTTTTCGTCGATTTTTTTGACGGCAAGGTTGTCTGATTGTTATGCGTGTATCCTCTCTGACCCAGGTATCGGCCTACATTAGGAGTAGGACTGACCTTAAACTGTAGACTGACCCAGATATTAACAAATCAAGTACTTCTTCTTCTTCTTCTTCTTCTTCTTCTTCTTCTTCTTCTTCTTCTTCTTCTTCTCCTCCTCCTCCTCCTCCTCCTCCTTCCTCTTCTTCTCCTCCTCCTCCTTCTACTTTCCTGATCAAGCTTCATATAAAATAATCACGGTGTTGGCTTGATCTAGGAAATGAACCGCTTTCCGGAGCTGTCCAAATAAGGACCTGATAGCGATACGCTTCTCTTTTCCATGCCCACAGTACTGACCTTGATCTACAGAGTAACCCCTCATAGCCTAAAACATCCATAGCATTTTTTCATAAATTTTCAATCCCTTACACGTTTCCTTCGCCCGACCGCTTCCGAGAAAATGCAGCTTGAAAGTCGTGATTTTCACACCGTGCGGGCCGCCATGACTGGTCGTCCAGTCAGCACGGAAATGAGGCGTGACGTCAAAAAGCGAGAGGCAAGCTAGAAGTCGTCATTCAAAGAGAATTATCCTCCTGCAATAACTTTCATTGGCTCTAAATGTTATGCATTTTTTTCATTTATCGTTATCCTCCTTCTACTTTCCTGATCAAGCTTCATATAAAATAATCACGGTGTTGGCTTGATCGAGGAAATGAACCGCTTTCCGGAGCTGTCCGAATAAGGACGTGATAGCGATACGCTTCTCTTTTCCATGCCCACAGTACTAACCTTGATCTACAGAGTAACCCTTTTTTGTTAAACTACACGAGTTTGATCGCAGTGCTGTAACCTTGGAAAAGTGGATAAATATTATCATTCCTCACTTCCACCGAAGGTGTGACCTTATTCAGAATTCCGACTCTGATCCGTAACCCTCAACCCGTAGCGCATCCTACCTTCTGGAGGTGAGCTTGCAACTTGTTCCTGGCATCTGTGCTCTCCCTGATGCGCGTGTTGAAGCTGTTGTTCACAGCATTGAAGTTGTTCCACATATCGTTGGCACATTGTCTCAGTGTGCTGTCAATCTCGCCCCGGAGCCTCTCGCTGGCAGCGCGTTCCTTCTGTGAACGGGCAATATTCTCCTGGGTGTAGCGGGCCCACGATTCGGGGATGGTGATACTGAGGAGGGAATCAATCAATCAATCAATCAATCGATCGATCAATCAATCAATCAATCAATCAATCAATCAATCAATCAATCAATCAGATAAGATTAGATAAGATTTATTCATCCACAAGGGAATGTGTCTTTGTCACAGTGATTATAATGGAAGTGTTTACAAAATTACATAAAGAAAAATACCCATGCGTGCAGATACTCCCATCTGTCTGTCTGTCTGTCTGTCTGTCTGTCTGTCTGTCTGTCTGTCTGTCTGTCTGCTTGTCTGTCTAATCCATGCAGCCAGATGTACTCACGTGTTGTCAATGTTTTCAATGCCTGGCATGTAGCCAACGCCGGCGGAAGAGTTCCTCAGCTGCTGCATGCGATCGTCCAGACCCTGGGCGTGGTGTTTGTCTTTGGCATCAATCTCAAGGGCATGCTGGGCTGCACGGTCCATCCTGCAGGGAGCAACAGAGTGAGAAGTTATATGGCATGCTCACACGAGATCAACAAATACAATGGCGCGTAGTAGTAGTAGTAGTAGTAGTAGTAGTAGTAGTAGTAATAGTAGTAGTAATAGAAGTAGTAGTAGTAGTCGTAATGTAGTAGTAGTAGTAGTAGTGGTGTAGTAGTAGTAGTAATAGTGATAGTGGTAGTGGTAGTGGTAGTAGAGGTAGCAGTAGTTATTACTACTGGTGTAGTAGAGGTAGTATGGTGGTGGTAGCACTGTTCAGTAAATATCGTTAATACCAAAGAAAGCGCTATCAAGTTAAAACTTTCAGGCCTGATTGCAGTGCTTCTTCGTACGCAAACCGAAACAAGGGAAGCAATCGAATTCATACTGTCGGAAAGGTTTACAATTCTCAGCAGTTACGTCCCCCCTTGTAAGGCTTCCTTCGGAGAGCAGCGTTCGCGTGATAACATTTCTGTGTTTCCCAGCAACGCAGTCGGAGAGCTGTTGTTGACAAGTTAGAACCTATAGTGATGGAGTCATCCTTTAAAACGTGCCATTCTCATGCAGTATCGTTCTTTCTGATACAAAAAAACTCTGCTCACTCTTAAGCCGCTTTCTCGCAATATCTTCCTCATCACAACAATTATCACGGTATGTTTTAATTTGCAGCACCAAGGATCGTTACTAAGACGATACTGAAATGTTTTTCTAATACACTTTATATTGTTGTTTCAAATCTCCGCAGACTGCAGTGCCTCTTCACAACAGAGATAAGCCACCCCCCTCCCCAACACACACACACAACTACGCCCCCCTTTCTTTGTACTCACTTCAGCTGGACGTAAGCCTTATCCAGGACTTTCTTCATCTTAGCCTGGCACTTTTTGATGACATCCACTTCCTGGGGAGCATTGAAATAAAATGACATTAGTTCGTCTTATCAAAAGATATCTCCTCATGATCTTTTGTCTTGTTTGTTTGTTTATGCTGTTTAGACGTGTCTGTCCAGCTGCCATGTTCGCTCGTCTCTGTCTTTCAAAACAAGATGTCCGTTTTATTTCCTTTGTCAGCCAGTCTGTGTGCGCCATCAATTCAAGAGGTGACATTCATTTCATTCCGCATCGGAGAGGAGAGAAAACGGATTCACTGATACCATCGTCGTTTAGACCCTTAATATCAGTGTCTGTCTGTCTGTCTGTCTGTCTGTCTGTCTGTCTGTCTGTCTGTCTGTCTGTCTGTCTGTCTGTCTGTCTGTCTGTCTGTCTGTCTGTCTGTCTGTCACAATGAGAAAAGAGGTGGCAAAACAACATCGGAAAAGTCGACAGATCTCACCCCGTATTGCAGAAGCTCTGGTATCCGTAAGGAGACAGAAAGAGTTGGCTAAACATCGTCAGAAAATCATCTACATACAGTACTCCAAAGAGCCAGGTGAGATGAGATGAAATGAGATGAGGGGAGATGCGTCGAGGTAAAATGAAGAAAGGTAAAGAGATAAGGTATATTGACATCGGACATGAGGTGGGTGTCTCAGTGTGACCCTGACCTTAATGAGAGACTTCTCCACATCGTCGTTGACCAGGTCGATTCCTTGCCTCTTCTCCCTGTTCATCAGACACTCTTCAGATATATGCAGTGGGTTGGCCGTGTCCGCTAACGCCTTCTCACACGTACGCTTGTACTCCTGGAGGATCAACCCAGGCATTGCATTCATTGATGGATTGAAAGCTTTGAAGACTGTATGACTGATTAATTTTGCTGCTAATAAACTGTCTATTTTATCAGTTTTACTCATTTTCATATCAGTTTTACTACAGTTTTAATCACTTTAATTCATTTTCTTTTAAACCAATCGATCGGTAAATATGTTAATAATTTAAGTAGATCTCTTCGAGTCAGTTTATTTTGAAAAAGTATTCACAATAAAGCTTCGACATTTTGAGTAGTCTGCATTAAAGTTTTAAAGTGTGGTGAAATCTTTTATAAAAAGGAACTCAATGCTGTATTTCAGAAACGAGACAGTTAGTCTTAGCCTAATATAAGAAGTAAAGCAGTTCATCATTAAATTAAACTCTTAGGAGTTAAAAAACAGAGCAGTTAAAACAAACCAGTACACTACCTACATAAAATAATCAAATTTATCAAACAACCAACAGAGAGATTATGTTTTCACTATGGTATTTTTAAATGGTCGCAATCACTCCTGTGCGCAAGCGCATACGGCACTTTTCTAGTGTTAAGATCCACTCCACACTTCATTTCGGGTCTAGTGCGAGCTTTGAAGCCAATACCAGGTGAAAACATAATATCTCTAACAATGAAAATGGGATACTGAGAAATAATCTGAGCTGTTTTGTAAATGCATCAAGAGCAAATTAAATGTAAGCTAGCCTAGATGTATGAGAAAATTGAGGTGTCCAAGATAAGCTTATATTTGAAGTTTCACTTTTTCAAGTGCCATTCAGTGCCACCATAGTTTTACGCATTTTGGGGAAAAAATAATACAATGTAGAATGCATCTTTATACATCGACACAGACGATATTCTATAAGTGAGTTGGTTGGAAATGACACTTGAAGGAAGAGCGTTACTATATTTTAAAGCTGGCATATATATATATATACAGAAATGGGTACATGAAGATAGACACGGAAAGATGGCAACTGGCCAGGGGCACAGCTTGATCCAAGAGAGGGTAAACTCAATTCAATACTTCCACCTCACGCCAAAGAAAAAGAACGACTATGACATGAGGTTTAGATAGTTGGCTACACCCCAGACACTAACAACGAGATTTTGAGTCCAAAGTGGGAAGGGAAATAATCAAGGGAGGTCTAGTATAAAAAAAAAGGGTACTCTCCCTTGAAAGACACTAATACTGAGGCTAGGCCAAGCTTTGGAGTGACAAAATCTTCATAATAGACGTAAGTTTTTTGCTTTTCTGAATGTGCTAGAAAGTAACAGAATACAACAAAAGACATTGCATACTATGTTGTATCTTATCTCTACCACATTTTGGATATAGAAAGAAATGTTAGCGTCATGTTACCTTCAAGTTCTCGATTTCTGTGGCCATGGCATTAATTTCATTGTTAAGCTCGCTCTTCCAGAAGCTGATGTCGTAGACACGCTCGCCTGGGGAACCGAGCATGTCAAAGGTAGGAACACGGGTACCATGGGGGACAAGGGGAGTGGAGGGTAATGGGAAGGTGGGAAGATGGGAAGGGGGGTGCAGTTAACATCACATGAAGAAAGCTAGAGGCACCAACTATCCCTCTGGTGCCACGTCCTGCACACGTCCATTGGTAAGTCTGGCATCTTAGGCTGTGAGTGCACCAGTGTCATACACTATGCAATAGTCTACTGTGCTTTATGCACCCGGCCAGTTTGATTAGTTTCGTTATTTGCCAACCATAGTGTGGCTGCCGTAATCGGAAACTTCCAAACAACTCCAAACTATACTTTTCTCTTATATAAGTACTTCAGGCCTGCCATTCTGCTGATTTCCAAGTATCTTAATCGAACTTTAGCGAACGTACTTCGAACTCTCTTCGACTGTACTGTAATGGTCTATGCATGAAGCACAATGCCTTCTGAAAGATGCATGACACATGTTCCGGTATGCTTTTGCCCCTAGACGTCCTGAGACATCTATTCTTTCACGTTAATTTTGGTCAGGTATTCATTTCTGAGATGTGGTGAATTCTTCACCACTATATTCAACGAATGTAACAATATCAGCAATGACAATTTCAGTCTCCAGATCTTCTCCAGAGATCTTTTCTAGACTCCAAAACAAGCACAAGATGCCAGACCCACCAAGATGCCTCTGGTTACAAAGCCTTTAAGTGGCTAGCTTTGGCTTTACAACAGCAGCATTGTGGTGAGAGACGTAGATTTATCACACAAACACGGTTTGATAGTAAAATTCTTGCAACTTAATGCCAGTAATAAGCGCTGAAGGAAAAGGTTCACATAGTACATGTATTTTATCATTGGATCTAAATCTCCTATGAAGTGCAACAGAATATAGCTAGCTGTTCATGAAAGTCTGATTTGCGGATTCAAATTTAGGAGCGTGACTTTGTAAATACCAAAGCATAGAGGGCTAACTGCTGAGACTGTGGAAGCGTATACTTATGCCAAGGCTGCTTTCTCGTTACTCCCAAATCCAATAAAAGAATATTGAAGCGGAGCAGATATTTATAGTTGCATATTGAAAAAAATATGATGATAGTCAAAATTCAACCTCTTTTAAAGCAGTTTACTGTATCAAACCATGTTTGTGTGATTCTCAGAAAGCAGTTTGTTATATGGTACAAAAGGAAAAAAAAAAAGAAAAATGGGTTGAAAACTATTGTGAGAGTACAATGACAGAAAAACACTAATGAGGCAATGCAAGAAGACGCTGGTAAATATGACCCACAAGACAAAAAAAAAGTAATGAGCAATGAAAAAAAGTGCAAGGTGATATCTATCAAGCTAAGCTCGGCAAATTTAAGTTGAAAATAAAATTAATGATAAAAAAAAAAATAAGTCACAATGTGTTATTGTTCAAAGCTGGTATTCTGGCTTGTGCTCAGCTAGTGAATGGCAAGAGGCTCTGGCACAACTATCAAGGTGCCTTGAACTGAATGTGACAGGTGTCATCTAGTTTTGTGATATGGTGTCATTCAGTTTACACATTCTTCGTTTTGAAGCACTCTTCTTCTTTCACAGTCTCTTTTCTCGAGGCATTTCAAAGGTATCATCAAGAACAAAGCTATCACAAAATAAAAGGTATCATCAAGAACAAAGCTATCATAAAGCTTGAATTGTGCAGCCAGTGCACGTCATTGCCTAGACGTCATTGCCTGTCGAATTTGACTTTTGTAGCCCAATTCACGATGTCGACAATGAATTAGCCTGCCGCACTTAGTGCCTTGTCGAAAACATAGGCAAGCTAGAACACTCCCAAGGCAGAAATCTCGAGATCAGTAGTTGTGCAACACAAGCCAGAATCCGTTAAAATATTTACGGGTAATATGTAAATTACCACACACGCCAAGAGAGAGACATGTGTTAAGCATTACTGTAAAGAAACAGTGTGAAGTGTTCTATGAACGGCAGATCCTTGCATAGATCTGCCACACTAGTGATGCACAGAGTGCTACACTATAAGCGCTGTAACTACTTACCATGATGGTCAATTTTTAATGTTAAGGTTAGGTTCTTTTCATACGTCAAGGATACAATAATTGGCCGATTGTAATCACTATCCACGGACATTCCGTGGTTTAAATGAGTGATCTCTAGCACTTTAATGGGAACTTCAGTACGAGTAGGTCATGGTTTAAAGTTTTTTCAGGCTCGGATCTCCATAATTAAATCGCAAGTAGAGTAGAATGGCCTGGTTTACAAACATAATGCCTTTGTAATTTCCATTATGACATCCTCGGTTTATGGGGGAACCATATTATGTTCACACGATTTTATGGGACTTTCACCTTTTGCAGTGTGGTAAACAAATTAGCACGTGTTACAAAATCACGCATGTCATCTATAAATAGTTTAGGAAGCGCACGATAATAAGCTTATTATTCTTCCTTTCCTACTCACTGAAAGAATTTAATCAACGAAGGTGTAGGTTTTCGGGGTGCAAGCTGGGCTGCCCCGATAAAGTTAGAGAACGAAGTGTTGCCCTTGCAGAAATCGAATTAGCACTCAGCGCTCATAGAACACTTCACATCTGACGAGTGCACACTATGCTATTATACAGCCATCGGAGTACCGAATACAGACTGAAATCGATACCTTCAAATTTTCAATCTCTGTCGCCATCTGATTTATCTCATTATTTAACTCCGATTTCCAGAATGCTATGTCTTGTACCCGCTCACCTTTAATGAATTCAAACAGTGAAGAGAGGATGAAAATGAAAAAGAGTGAGTAATGATAGAAAGATGGGCGATTTACACAGACAGTAATCGATACATAAATTTACGAAACATCAGAATCCCTCTATTTAGTGTCTCCTCTCCTCTCTCGTTCCTCTTCCCCTTCTGCTCCTTCTCCCTTTCTCTCTTTTTTCTTTCCTTATGAGTTCAATAACACCTGCACTTACATCTTGTATGTATATATACATCATACATCAGTGTGTTTCGAAAATAGCCCAAGTGATTTTTCACACTTCCGAAGGAATGTGTGGAAAGGGCGGAGTCAAAGCAAAAAAGAACATGTGTATATCTTTACAAATGCAATTTCAGGCGGGAAAAATATAGCGCATTTTGTTGCTTTTTTTAGTTTTTGTTTTAAATAAAATGTCAACATGGACCATGTTATGATCTAAGAAACAACATGGTATCCTTAAGCAAATATGGCCCATGTCTGACTAATGACTACGGCCATTTTCGTAGCAGTTTGATGATAACTTCTAGCGTTTATCTGTCAGTTTGTACGTTTGACTGTTCGTACGAATGTCACCTCCTGCATCCTATAACTCTGTTCTCGAATAAGCTCTGTCTTTTTCTTTCTTTCTATCTATTTCAACCACTCATGGGTAGCCCTTCTAATGATCAAAATGAGGCTAGTTCCATACCTAGACGTTTGGTGACGTCATTCTGTCTGTTGCGGGTGCGGGCATCTGTTTCCTTGACTGCCCTCCAAGCATCAGCCCTGAGCCGCTCCGCGAAGCTTCTTTCTTTGTCTGACAAAGAATAGTTGCAACTGTTTGACAGGAACCAATCATTGGGCGAGTATCGGGAGTACACGGTACGTCTGGAAGTAAGGAGATGTTTCATTGGTTAAAATGTAGTATAAAAAAACAATATAAAGGCTCACTCTACTAATACATTAAAAAAAAAATCATCCCTGATGGTCTTCATTTACCGAATTTATTTTTGGATTTTTGGTACTCTGCAACCGCTTTATAGGACTATATATATACCATCAAAGAACCGACCAAGCATGTGACTGTCAACCATTTGATCTTACTATAAGGGAAGACAGTATGACACACTTATCTGAGATGTTATTGTAAAATCTTTGTTTTATAAATGGTGAGTACTTATTCTTTCAACATTAAAAAAGTTATTTTTATAGATAAAAGCTACATAACAGCTGCAATGTTAGGGTTAAAAAGATGGCTGATGAAATTGCACTGTCCAGTACTGTCCAGCTCTCTCATGGAGTTGACTAAAATAATCTAAGGCATATAAACTCATAATATATTCATTATAATGATAATGAGGTGCTCACGTTGCAGGGTTAAAGTAATTCCTGGCATGACCCATATCCATAGAGCGTCCATAGCCACCAAGATGGCGGGAGATGGTCTTGTCTGTGACATATGGCAAGATTTTGGACATTTCCGGTGTGATAGGGGTGGAGCTGCGCGTGCGCACTAAGGCAGGGTTGTCGTAATATGCCATACTGAAAATACAAGAAAAACAGAAATTGAGTGAGAGTGGGACAAGCAAGGGCTTTGAGTAGATATTACATGTAAGACATCTCTTACCCCTCCTGTTATCACTAAACCAGAATCGTGCTAGGATGACATATTCAAGCCATTAGCATGTTCACTATATTAAAGTTACTGACAGTGGTTCGGTTCGAGACTGTATTAATCCGTTCATCTGGATCAGTGTATTCCTTTTTCTCCATAAACAGATACAGATGACATAAATAAGATATGACTTGACATTGCCCCTTTATTAATCAGAGACTTTGTTGTAAAGAGTCTCTTTCTTTCATCATACCTATTATGTAGGTTTGAATGTATTTTATTCTTGAAACCAAACTTTTCTAAAAAGTGGAGAAACCGCTGATTTCGTACTTTTCGCAAATTTTGAGAGGACAATAATACAACTCAATTCGTCAAGGAAGGAATTATTCGAGAACAGTCTCACCTACATTAAAAGGATAATGAAGCACAGGAGAAGAAGAGATAGAAGGAAGCAGATTAAGAGGCAGAGGAAGTGAAAGAAGAGAAATGAAAGACGGGAAACAAAAGAGAAGAAGTGAGAGAAGGAAGAAAGTGGGAGTAGACGTAGAGGAGATGAAGGGGAGGAAAAAAAAAGAGAAAAGATAGGAGGAAAAGAGAAAGAACAAAGAGAAAAAAAAAGAAGCCACGGAAGGTGAAACGGCGAGAAGACAAATGAAGAGAAGCAGAGGAGCAGAAGGGATATGAGGATAAAGAAAGAAGGCAGAGCAAGATAAGAGTGAGAAGGAAGCATGAGGAGGTAGAAGAGGAAAGGGAGATAGGAGGGGTCTCTCAATGCACCTCGATTTAGATTTAACCTTAACTCCAATATCTATCGAAATGAGGTCCCTAACTTAGGGCCTAATGACTAGCGAAACGGGAGCATCAGTCGAGACATGTTTGTTAGATGTGTCGAAAGAGACAGAGGAGGAGAAGAGGGGAAAGAAAAGAGAAAGCATGAGGAGAAAGAGCTGATTCCAAATGTGACGCACGTGCACTTTGACGGCCTTTCCTTCTCCGTCGTAGTTGGACATCGTCTGGTCCCGGTGACTACACACGCCATTTTCTCTATCTTAGGTATGAAAATCTACGTGTCAGAGAACTCTGGCTAGAAACACCGCCGTAGATGGTGGTCGAAGGAAAGAAAAGATGGTCTTGGGTTTTCAAGACAGTGCGAGAATGATTGTTCCTTCCGACATCAGAGTCGGCCGCACAATCTGAAGCGTTCAAGTTCACAGTTCGTGCAATGTGGTGCAAAGCTATCTACAGTCGCTTTCAGTGCGCAACAGTACACATGGTACGATTCCGTAAAGTAACCAATCCTTATTCCAAATGTACACATTTTGTACGATTCTCATAAAGAAGGGATCCTATAGTAATTAGGACTATGAAATACAAACGAACGATCGAGTAAATAAACAAAGAATACGACTGTCTCTCTTCTCCCCTGTCTATGGGTTTGTGGGTGTGTCAGTTTGGCCTTGTTGCGTCTGAACATATTATATGCTGGCCCCTACCAGTGATAACCCAGCTGTTTGACATGAAAGGTTTTCAACATTAGCACCGTTAATAAGGTAGATCATAGGAATGGTTCCTTCATCTCATCCGTTTAGATGATCCTATTCAAAAATGCTGAAGTCACTTAAGCTGAAATAGTCTAGTGTACATTATTTCTTTGCAAACTAAGAATCTGTTCAACTTATTTATACTCGGCATAGCAGAAGAAAAACATGACCTCTATATTTTCTTTACCTGTCCACTAGATATCATAAGCCTGTTTTATTTGACAGCATTGCCGCGAATTAAACCAGCCAGGGACATGTAAACCAATACAGTTAATGCATATGTGCTGAGCTCAGAGTGACGACATATGCGTTTTTTGTGAACTTTTCGCCACTAGCCTAACCAGTCATGAAAAGCGTTCAGATGCAAAACGCGATATTTACCATCGCACGATTTTACATTTTAAGCTTTACATTTATTCTAGCTCAGAGTTAATGTGTTTATCCTCAGCGATATTGCATTCACAATGATCGACAGAGAAAAAGATTTCTAGAGTATTTCTGACCTAAATCTAACGTATTTTTTTTTTAAACACATACGGAAAACTTCTCAACTGCCTTGTTATCGCTAGAAGTGGATATACCGCTTCACGCGATGAAACCCCATACTGACAATACCGTATTGATCGCCCACAGCCGAACCCAGCGATCTAGACTATAAGACATGTAAGTGAACGCCAGTTTTGAACTCTGTTATACAATACGTCAATTATTTAACTCTGTGTACACAATTCACGCTGTGTTATACGCTTGGCTTCCAATAGCCCTTCTCCAAGTAATGTGGACGAAAATGTTGTGTTGGGGCCACGGGCACAGGAGATATCGAAAAAATAATGAGACACTGCCAGTAACGTGGCTTGGTCCAAGTTTTGAGTCTTGGTGGAAAGAAAAGGGACTGCTATCAAATCTAGTAGGTATTTTACAACCAAGCCAAGATGTCTGTAAGCGCTCTAAAGAAGCGTCATGTCCGCTGCTACATGAAGCCCACTGAACGGGAAAAGATAGTTGACTGGTATGTCATCAAGTGACGTAAGGAAACTGGCGAGAAAAGAGGGTCAGGCAGAAAGACCAGAGCATTTGGGAGACAAAGACAGCCTTGTTCAAACACCAACACCTGATGGTACAGAGCGGAGGGAGATCGTTAGGAAATGGCTATCGTAGAGAAGAACATCGAGCATGAAACCCCAAGACGAAGACGCTTGGGTAATTCTCTGAACGGCGAAATATTGACTGCAATAACAGTTGAACATTGGATACATCGGGGAAATTCATAGAAACCATACATCAGATGGATAACAACTAAGAAACAACAACATAAATATACCCAGGTCAGATTCAGACTGGACCTATCACTCTGGCATCATGGAAGCATGGATGTAGCATCTAGACTAACCCATCAAAACCCATGTATGCCCCAAATTAAACCTGGTTACTTTGTTGGACTGGTAATGATCTCTTTTCAAAAGAACATGATAAAATTCTAAAGCAGGCTTCCTTCTCTAAAGCTCTCCCTACCACCTTTCCACTGCTTACAAGGCTTTCATGTCTGAGACGAACTTTTTTTCGGAAGTGAAAAGAGAAGGAGGTGGGAGGAGGAGGGGGAGGAGGAGGTAGAGGAAAAGGAGGAGAAGAAGGAGGAGGCGGAATTGTAGAGAAGGACCTGTCTGCTTCCTAGCAGGCCTCTCTCTAACCATCTTTTTGCTTAGATTTGAAGACATTTCCGAAATAGCAATGGTGAACAATCTACTTAAGAAGAGAACTTCGAAACTTCTAATCAAAATACAGATTGGATTGCGTTTATAGGTCGCTTTTGATAAAGCCTCCCTAAGAAAGTTCACCCTGTGAGGATAAAAGTTATATAGTGAAACCACCGTGTTGGCCATGTGCAGCGTGGACGGCATATTGATTTTACACATAAATAACTTCAAAGAGTTTGGTCGGTATCATGGTGCATAGTATTTCCAGATGTCAAGACGCAAGCTTGTAGCTCCGCCACTGCAGTAGAGGTTTCATGTCAGGACAAAGTAAGCAAAAGCTTTCAAGATTAGCTTTGATTTGAGGCCCAAGCACAAAATACTAGGGGTTGTTAAGACATTGTTGCACGAACCGGTATGCCCTGCTTCGTAATAAATCTAAACTATACACGAACGTCACTCAGATTCATGAAAGCAAACGAAATGAGTGGCAATAAAAGCTGTAAAACTCACCAGATAACCCGTTTCAGACATTCAAGAAACAAAGTGACCATAAAGTTTTTTTTTAATATGAATAAAATGTAGCAAGGGCGAAAGTTCATGACTCAGACCAGTAAAACCGCAACTAGACTTAAAAATGTAAACATTTTGTGTTGACGAAAAATACTGTAAACCTCTATTTTTCAAGTTATGTACAATACGACCATATACAGTATGTCAACTCTGACGATATATAAGGAAACTGGATAAAGTACTGTGCATTAATTTACTCATCAGAACTGACAAAAGGTTAACAAGCTGACTTCATCCCTAGCCTTTTCTCTGAGTATAGGGTACATGCACATCTTCATCCTTTGTTACACACAGCTCAAGGACATACCGATACGTCCCGTGTCGTATCCAATGTACCCATATGTCCTATATCTTACATTATTGAACTATACAGGCCAGTGAGCTCATAGTAACTTGCAGCATCAGCACTTCAAATACCATGGCGTAGCGGGCGGTTAAACTCAAGAGTGGGCCAGAGGCATTCTCATTCCAAATCTCACAAAAGTGTTGATGAATAGGCGTCTTATGTCACGACATTAGCTGCCCTCAAATGTTGCACTCTACAGCAAAATGTCGACACATAAAACTGTCAGTCAATTCTTAAGATTTATAGAGAAAAAAAAGGGCTATTTGGTTTTTTTTTGTTTTGCATTTTTATGTTTTTTGTTTTTTGCTGCAGTTCAAGTAAAACTCTAGTGCATTCATTACACATTTTGACAAGAATGGAATGCTTTTTTTTTTTTTTTGGTCCTGATCATTAAGGAACAGTTCGAGTTTTATAAGAGTTATCCTAAACACTTAACATCAGTTCTTCATTATCTTTTTAAACAAATTATGATCTTTTTTGATACTGTATTATATTTTGAATATCTTCTTCACTCTTTCTTTCTCTCTCTTTCCCTCCTCCCCTCCCCCTTCTCTCTCTCTCTCTCTCTCTCTCTCTCTCTCTCTTCCCCACTCCCTCTGTCTCTCGGTGTGTGTTTCATTATTATCCTTTCATATCTCTATCTCGTTGCCTCTTGCTTTGTTTCTGCATTTCTCGTTCTAAATCTCTCTTCCTTCTTCCTCCCTCCCTCTCTCTCTCTCTCTTTCTCTTCCTGTGCAGCTTTATCCCTTCTGTCCCCCTTTCTGCCATATCTGGCCTACTGCTCCAACCGTCACATCTAAACAGTTGTAGACTACATCTGGAAGTGTCACACACTCCGACGCCTTACGTATGTCGCGATCTGTAACGAAGAGCTAATGAGTCCTTGATGATTTTCAGTAATGCATCTATCAGTATACCGGTAGGAATACTCAAAACAGATAGCTTAGACTTCAGTTCAAATTCTATTCCCTCCATACTGTCACATGCTTGAAACAGCCACACACCTCGATCATCTGAGTATTTTCTGCAGCGGTACGATGAATACTGATCATTTTTAAACATACCTATTGTGCTGATGATAATAAAGACTGGGGGTAATAATTAGAATAAATAGTAAAAATGAGAGCGAGGGGGAAGAAAGAAAGAAAGAAAGAAAGAAAGAAAGAAAGAAAGGAGGAGAAGAAAGAAAGAAAGAAAGACAGAAAGAAAGAAAGAAAGAAAGAAAGAAAGAAAGAAAGAAAGAAAGAAAGAAAGAGAAGGAACAGGTGAACCCATACATAAACTATGAATGAGGAAGTGGATAGAGATAGCAATAATCATCATTACTAAAGTAACAGTAAAAGCACCTATAAGAGCAATAATAACAACAAAGCAAGAAAAACAGCATGAAGAAGAGAAAGTCGAAGGAAAAAAAGAGAAGAAGATGAAGAAGAAAAAGAAGAAGAAGAACAACAACAACAACGAAGGCAGCAAGAAGAAGAAGAAGAAGAAGAAGAAGAAGAAGAAGAAGAAGAAGAAGAAGAAGAAAGTACAACAACAACAACAACAACAACAACAACAGTAACAAGAGAAGAGTACACAGCCCTATTCAAGACATGCTTTAGGCAACGGTAAGGCACAAGCCTAACCTCCGAATAACTGGTCAAAACTCAAACATCTTTCTCCTGGCCCTTTAACGCTCATTAACTTATTCTATATCAAAATCTCGCGCCTGTTAGTAACTGTCTGTTTGCCTGTCAGTGTGCCTGCCTGCCTGTCTGTCTGCCTGCCTGCCTGCCTGCCTGTTGCCCTGCCCTGCCCTGCCCTGCCCTGCCCTGCCCTACCTCCTTGCTTGCCTTCTCGCCTGCCTCGTTGTCAGTCTACACACTTGTCTGTTGCCCTTTGAGTCAAAAAGCTGGACTCTCCCCCAGGCTAATCATCCAACTGACTAAAATCACACGTACGTGACTGTGTGCTGGCATGAGAATGTTAGGCTTATCACCAAAAGACATACTCTAACAGTGAAAACTGCCCATAAAAGACACCGTGTCACCATTGTCCTATCGATCCCCTTCCAGTCCAAAGCCGATTATGACATAATGAACAGGTGGGAACGACACTGGCACTGGTTTAGGTTTGACTTAATGTGCAAAAAGTCATGGCAAGCCACAATGGTAAGCTGGGTCTCGTCTTGCTAAAGGCAAATATGATCACATTTCTTCTTTGTGTTGTGGGAAAGACTAGATATTCTTGCTCCTGATGCTTCACTCGATGGTGGACTTTTATTCTAGATTGCCTGCAAGAAAGAATTTGATTCTTTTGCCCCTAAATATCTTGATAGCACACATTTGCCTTAATTCTAATTTGATTACAAAAAGATTAGATGCTCTTTGTCCTAAAAATACTGGATCCAGTATCAAGACTGGAATAGCCATAAGGCTTACTGGACCATTTCTAAGGTCCTGCGTCTCTCACGGACCTAAGAGGTCTTGCTTCTCTCACCGACTTCTGACCCCCCGTATCATTTTTCTGTTCCTGAAGGGTCTTTCGGCCTTCATTGTCCCATGGCATTTAATCGAGCCCTACTTGATAGTGTACTTTCATTCTAGTTTGACTACAAACTTCGATCACCCCTGAGCAAGAAATGCCATTAAACATAAATCTGCTTAAATTCTACTACCTATAAAATTATGGCGGTTATAAAATAGGCTAATGACACTGAGAAGTTCAGTTCTTGAACTTTTTACCACGGTGTATCTAACTAAGCGTCAACTTAACTGAAGTACGCCTCACCGGAACCCTGAACATTGTATTTTACAAAACCATAGACGCAGCGGAGCCTAAAGATCACGTCATGCCAACTTAAGCAGGCTTAAGTGACTTCGCTAAACAGATCCGAAGAATAATATGGATTTCACGGGTGCTTAAAACTACCTTTAAGGTATGAAAGACGCCATGTAAACGGTGTAAACGAAAAATTAAATGATCTGGACAGGGGTGGCAGCAGAAAGCTAAAAATTGTAAAGGCTCTGATTATATGTTATGAGCTTTTTTTTTTTTTTCAAATGGCGTTTGTTTGTACTCCTATTTCTCAATGCGCACTACATATTTTCGATTTTAATGATTATAGTTTATTGCAATTATCTTAATTCATCTTTCAAATGTTATCACAAGGGTTATAAAACATTC
>JAWQUT010000150.1:370422-389706 GCA_033807755.1 Ellobium chinense | reverse complement strand
ATAGATAGATAGATAGATAGATAGATAGATAGATAGATAGATAGATAGATAGATAGATAGATAGATAGATAGATAGATAGATAGATAGATAGATAGATATTGCGGCCCAGAGAGGGGAGGAAATTATATGAGCACGTCAGAGATATTTTTGAGAGTACAGGTCTCCTGCTGAAGATAATGTTTTGTGACATCGTGGAAACAGACTAGCTCTTAGTGCTTCTCAGACCTTCTATTGTCAAGGCTTCTTGTCGATAAACAGGTACCTGATCACCAGGCGAGAAACGGATTATGAGAAAAACCAGTGCTCAGTGCCTGCAAAAATGGCAGTAGCACCCCTTGGGCGTTGAGCAGATTACTGAATAATCTGTTCTGCTGGGGCAATAGCGTGAAGTCGCGTGAGCAGACATTTGCCTCGGCTTATTAACCTCACCATTATAGAATTTTAGTCATAGCAAGCAACAAAAGTCCATTAGGTACTTTAGAGGTATTTAATACTCTTTGAAGGAGTCACAAGCCCGCTCCGTTATGTATCTGCAGCCATATACGCCAGCTGATAGCGATGTAAAATCTTAAGTCGGAAATAAAGCCACTAATTTTAATATAAGCTCACTTGCAGCTGATAACTTGCGTTGCAGCAAGTGGCCCTTAAAAGAACATTAACTGAAAGGAAAACAAATGCACAAGTATTGAAGGTTACACAAGCGCATTACAATTAATATCATTTAGATTGGGCTAACTGCTGAGGGTGATACATTTTTCATGTCTTTTTTTTTCTTTTTTTTGCTCTTAAGGGCCTCTCGAGCGTCCTTAGCTATGGCCTGTTCTAATGCATTTGTCACTTCTCTGGCCAGTTTATGTTACATTAAAGCAGCAGTTTTGGGGGTCAGAGACTGGAAAGAGATAGGGCCTGCCAGTGAGCTAACCGCTGTTCTCTGGAAATAACCCGAGGCCCCAACTGGGTTTTTCATGACGGTGGGTCAAACGAAGAGACATAGCAAAAAACTTTAGTTGATATAGGCTATTAACAGTATTTATCTTTTTTTAGCTTATATGCTTATCTCCAATACAGGTGAATGTGAACGACCAAAGATAATATAAACTTAAGGGAAGGCACTACCCTTATCCAGAAGGTGTCTATGACAAGTGGGTGAAATCTGGTGTCGAACAACTGGTGTCATAGCTAATGACACTTGTTCTAAGATCATCACCCTTGAGGGAGAAGAGTGCACCATTCAGCACTTTGGTGTGCAATTTTGTATAGAAATCCAGTGCACACATGGGGATAAATTGCACACCAAGTCATGTGCATTACAGTCTCTGGATAAGGGTAGTGCCTTCCCTTAAGTGTGAGCAGTCGACAATACATAGTAATATATAGCAAAAAGATTTGCTAAACATTTGTAACCTGAAGGAAACAAATCATGAACGAAACTTACTTACAAGGATGAGGAGACAATCANGTGAAATCTGGTGTCGAACAACTGGTGTCATAGCTAATGACACTTGTTCTAAGATCATCACCCTTGAGGAAGAAGAATGCACCATTCAGCACTTTGGTGTGCAATTTTGTATAGAAACCCAGTGCACACATGGAGATAAGTTGCACACCAAGTCGTGTGCATTACAGTCTCTGGATAAGGGTAGTGCCTTCCCTTAAGTGAAAGCAGTCGACAATACATAGTAATATATAGCAAAAAGATTTGCACATTTGTAACCTGAAGGAAATAAATCATGAACGAAACTTACTTACAAGGAGGAGGAGACAATCAAACTTCAGACGGCATATCATGAGAAGAACAACAGCTAAGGCATGTGGTAGCAGCCGGAAAGTTAAAAGATGAACAAAGCAGAGGAACACAGGTAGAGAAAATCTTGAATATATTATATAGTGGCAATTTGGATGAGGACACAAAACAACAGTGTCATGTTAAGATGGGCATCAGACAGACAGTAGTGAAGGTCCATGATCGTCTACTCATGTCGGCATAGTACTTGCAGAAAAAAAAAGTGACATTCCGAGACAATGATCCAGCAGGGCCTAGCGAGAACTAATTACCAGCCAAACAAACCCAATTTCTAGAGCATCAGCCCTCTTAAGATCCGTACTTCACCGCAGCGACCCTGCACAAACCTGTTATTTATACCCCAGCGAGATTTCGTCGTCGGAGGAGATCCTTAAAGACATAAATCTGTCCACTGCATATCATTATCTGCCAGATCGAACTGATAATTGAACACAGGTATTGATTTATTTGGCGATCGATCTGTTGCAGTGCTGATTTAATGATTCAGTGCAGCACATGTGCAATATCTCAAATTTGTTTACATAGACTGGAAGTAGATCGGCATTACATGTCACAATAGGAAGTTCGCAAGCTCTCTCGAAAGGCAAACATTGGTTGATTTCAGATCTCTTAAAATGAAGATTTACCATTATGTAGTAGGAGAGACAATGCAGTAAATGCACGCCTGTCTACAACATTATACATGCCCATAAGTGCTACAAGACCGTTAAAGGGCACAAGTGAGAATCCAAGGTTCGGAATAAAAGCGGACAGTATCGTTTCCTGCTATAATAATTTCGATACTTGGAAACTTCAGTTCAGTGTCAAAAGTATCCAAAGTGTTGGCAGTATCAAAAGTATCCCAGTTTCGGAACAATCGAAAGTAATTTTGACCCAGCCTCCGAACGCCTCATGGCAAAGCCTAGCCATAACAAAAGGTTTTGAAATTAATTCTAGTCCTATTCCGATACTCAGTCCCAGACTAATTATCGGCGTCCTCAGTTCAAAGCCAACAGTTTTCAAAACGTTTCGGACATATAAAAAATATCGGAATCATCGAAATGCCTAGCCGGCTCTTAGGATAGTTTTGAAACTTAACGCTTGAACGTTGATTATTGCGATACTTAAAAAATATAGGTATCGGCCCACCCATCACTAGTTGAGAATATGTAATTCAATATCAGACCTCTTAAAAATGAAGTTCTTGCATAAGTACGAGAGACAATGCACTAAATGAACGCCTGTCAGAGATATGCAAGAATGGTAAGGGCTTGTATTACGGAATCAAGTCATTAGTTAAGGTTCAGAATGTGTAATTTTGATGACAGACTGACTATAGTGAATTACTGTTATAAGTGTGAAAGATAAATGCACTAAATGAACGCCTGTCTACAAGACTTAAGCGTGCTATATAATTGCTTGCGTTATGGCAATCACGCTATATTTCAAGGCTCAGAATATGTAATCTGGATGACAGAGGATAATATTCCGCCTTCTTGTCTAGCCATCTATCTCTCGATTGATTGACTAAATGACCTGGTTAAGGACAGATTGACCATGGGGCAGATGGGTCAATTGCTCCTGGGTTCCAGTGTTGCCAACTTGGCTCTTAGAGTGCTAAATCGGGCTACATTGCGTGTTTTTTTGGCGCTTTTTTTTCGGCGCCATAGCCCATTGGCTACTTTTTGGCTATTTTTAAACGAGCTGCATTTTATTTAGTTTCTGTACATCTTCTCATCATTTCCACGTGAAAGCAGTATAGTGTGTTTTTGTATGAAAACCTGGCCCAAAAGAATTTCACGTGCATACTTCGAGAGTGAGATGAGGCATTGTTTTATTTTTCTATGTGATTGTTTGCTTTTGAGCAAAAAATTGGCTACTTTTTGGCTATTTTTAAAGGTTCTGACGGCGCTTGTTATGCACCTTTCAAGGTTGAGTCTGTTTTTTCATCTGGCTACTCTGCAAGGTCTAGCGCCCCTCAAGAACCTATAGGCCCTGAATGATTTTCTGTCATAGAGAGGCCCTTTGGTATTCATTGTCAGTGTTCATGCACAGTGTCAATCCAGCTCTGATCATGGCAGCCAGTTCCACCTCCCCCCGCCCCCCTCCCTGTTGCCCCAAAGCCCCACATGTCTCCTTGATATTGCCTCCTGAGTTAACACAGCCACATTAACCCGGTTTAAATAACAGGCTGCCAAAGCAGAACCTAAAACAAACACATTCCGGGCCACGACCTCCCCCACACGGAGTGACAGGTACAAAGTAGCCATGTCAAAGGCACGTTCACTTTCTGTAATATACGCATATACTGAAGGTTCTCAAAGAAGGGTTAGGGGACATATTAATATTGTCAGGTAAGGTAGTCTACGAAATGGCATGTTAGGAGAATTTGAAAATGGGAGGGATGGGGCTGACACTAGTTAAAATGAAGATATTTGCGGGACCGAAATATTTTAACCGCCTTCAAATGTCTGCAGAGACCCCCTTCCCCCCCCCCCNNCCACAAGGTTGTGTTTAATTATATAATCTTTCGAGACATTCCACGAAGGCTCCTCGGAAGAGACGAATCATTAGTAATGAGGCGATCTGTAAAGGAAGCATCCTGTGACTAGATTCATCGGAGTAAACAATAATAGGGATTTAAATGACGTGAATTGTTGCAGTAGTGCAGACCAGTAAAAGATCGAGGAGAAAACCACGTTTTGAAATTATCAAAATTATCAAAATATCATAATCTCATGACTTTTCACTGTTCTTAAAGAACACTTCGCATTGCTGCATGTATCTTCCTTCATGCTAAACCACTTTCATAATCTCTATTTTCTTTACAGATCGCCTCTGTGCATGACATCAGGTTAACGTCGTCTATATTGAGAGAGAGTAAAAATGAACATGTTTTTTGATGTATTTGGACAACTTTAGGGAACTGAATGGAGAAATAGTAGTGAATAGTGAAAGTATTTGGTATCAAAAAGTCGTGTTACTATCATGTGACAGCGAGGGAGTGTGTGTGTTTGCACAGATATTTATGTTTTGTAAGCACACTGTAACAAGGCAAATTTCCCTTGTGGACAAATAAAGTTATCCTTATCCTTATCCTTATTAATCTTGATAACTTCACGTGGGGTCTCCCCCATATAATGCGAGAAGCCCTGTGAGATAATCTGTCTGACTGGTGGATCCTGGAACACTCTGTGACTGTAATATGAAGTGGGTGTTAAGTAATGGCTGTTTGGGTTACACACCCCGAAGACATGGGCTATGCCCACTCTTGCATTTTTCCCAGACGCCAGATGGTGACGGAGGACGAAGCTAAATGCTAGACGACATGAAAAAAAATATAAGCTGTGATTTAGAGAAATGGAAGTGAGCGGACACATACAGATGCTCACACAAGTACTCAACAAGACAATGGCAGAGATAATGGAAGGAAGAAATAAAATGGTACGTCGGGAATCGAACCCGCAATCCCTGCCTCGGCACCCTGAGGCTCGTCGTCAGTTCGGAATTAGGTAGATGTTAATATACAGTCACGCCGTTACTGCTGTGATTTTAGAGAGAACTGAATTGAGTAAAGGTGGGAGAAGGAAGGAAGGAGAGAAGTCCCGGGAAAGGGAACCAGTGACGTATACAGTATCAAGATATTGCTATGGATTGATACTGTATGCCGGTCTGAGTGACAATATATTGCTAAGAAAGGGAGTAACTGCGAATGTATAGCTTGTAAACTTTGATGTGGTACACTTTGGGCGAAAATTTCGACAACTTCCAGTGCATCAATGTTTATGAAATTTTGTATGCAACCGTATATTTGAAAAAACGTTCATAATTTACTTTTTTATAGCTAAAACTCTGTGCGTTCATTATCTAATTTGTTATGAATGTGACTATTGTACGTAGACCTTTCTAATTATCTGTGTGGTGTGCTGCCGTTGCCAGTATATATATATTCTGTTGCTTGCCCACGTACCACAGTTGTGATCTGGGTTTCAGTTAAATAAACTTGTTAAACTAACTTGATAGCTTAATGCATTAACGTGCTTGATGTTTGAAATAATTAAGGCGCAGAACAAACACAAAACAAATGATATGTGTGGTGACGTGTTGAACACTTGTTGACGAGGAAGTTCATTTTCCACAATTCAGGTCAAATGCAAATACTCCACTCAATCACATTCCGGATAATTACAACTGTTGCTTGATGGCAATATTTTCCACATAACAATTTTAATGCTATATATCTGAACGAAAGTCATTGGATAATTGCAACTTCTTTTAATCATAGCTCTTTCTTTGCTCTTGAGGAGTTCCACTTAAACGTCATGTATTTCATCCAAAACTCTACACCGGATTTGATGGCGGTATTTGACATAATGTACCATTTCGAAACTTTAAGCGAGCAAACATTTTTTGAGGACTATAATATGAGCTCTCGTAAAAAAAAAAATAAGGTTCTGCGGGATACTACTTTTCTCTACACTCCATTTATATGGAATAAGACGGTATGATATAAAGTATTAAATGTCACACGTAGTTATGTTATAATAAATGGGCACATCTAAGCGTAAAAGGCCCATGAAATTAATGCGCTTTTACATTGTTTGTTGTTACATTGAGTAAATACTGAAATAAGCTACACCTATGTTTTTCAGAGCACGATTTTGCATTGCCGTTTCGTTTACTTTCCACATTATTGTATGTATTGCAGTCTGGAAATAAAGTTCAGTTCAGTTCAATTCAGTTACGTTAGTTCAGAGCAACCTATATGTATAAAGAGTCGCATATACAAAAGTGGTTCACGACAGAAAGATTAAGAACAACAGTGTTTCTTGATCATGTTATGCAGAGTTCCACCTCAGGCCTATATTGGTAGTTAAAGTAGGCTCATCTATATTCTTCAGAGCAAACTACATGTGTAAAGAGTAGAAAGTAAGTAGTACGTGAAAGAGAGAGAGAAAGAGAGAGAGAGAGAGAGAGAGAGAGAGAGAGAAAGAGAGAGAGAGAGGGAGGGAGAGGACAATAGTGTTTCTGTACATTTAAAAAAGCTGGGAACTGGAAAGGAAAAGTAGATGTGGTAAGTAAAATTCAAGCCTCACAGAAACGAGAGAGAAACAAGTTAGTATACGTAGGCCTGTATTAATGGTCATGACAAGCTACTGACAGAGGACAAGATATGAGAAGGGGGGAGATAATAGAGAGCTTTCATCTTCAAGCTGGAATCTCTTATGGACTATTGTGACAGAAGGAAGAATGCGCAGACGGCATTTCTTGGTGTTACCATCATTTTGATAGTTATGAAGCAGAATCCACTGTGGATTTTAAGTCTACTCTAGAACGTAATATATAGACTAGTCGTAACGCCTGGAAATGTCATATGCGCATGCCTATCTTTGCCATATCACTGCGTAAGTGGTCCGACTTTGAAAATAAACGCTCTCTAATATCTATGGTGAATACATGGAGGCGTGGAAAGTCGACGGAGAGAGAGCGGAAGGACTGGCGAAACATAATTTATGAGTGGGTGCCTGTCAAAGAGAGAGAGAGAGAGAGAGAGAGAGAGAGAGAGAGAGAGAGAGAGAGAGAGAGAGAGAGAGAGAGAGAGAGAGAGAGAGAGAGAGAGAGAGATTTTCAATTATACTTATGCGCCAATTCAAGTTACAAAGCTGAGGAATGTAATCTATCGAGAAAGATTTGTAATTTACAAATAAAAATGGATAGCATTTCTTGAAATAAAGTCCTCTGGAAATGCAGTATAGAATCTGTGTTAACTTTCTTAAGGAGAGAGAGAGAGAGAGAGAGAGAGAGAGAGAGAGAGAGAGAAACAGAGACTGAGACAAAAAGAGAAAGAAGAGAAAGAAAAAAGACAGAGAGAGACAAAGAGAGAGAAAGGAGTGAGAGAGACGGGAGATAGAGACAGAGAGAGAGAGAAAGGAGAGAGAAAGGGACAGAGAGAAAGACAGAGAGAGAGAAAGAGAGAATGAGAGAGTTGAGTTATTGTAGATATAGAAGAAAGCAAGATATTGAATGGGAAGCCTAAAAACTCATCAAGCGAAGACTTAAGGACCAGTTGTACAGGGCGCGACGCGGTAACTAAGCACTTCATTAGACGGTTGCTACGATCAAGGGAAGTCACCCATAAATTTCAATTTGCAATCACTTTCGATATAGCCCTCGGTCGCAAACCACTTTTCACAATCCAATCAAAAAGCATGATAAAAGAGTCCGAGAGTGGGAGAAGAAGTCGATACAAAAGAATCAAACACTGGCTTTACCTGAAATTGAAGTGGTCAAGTGTACCAGTCTTGAAATGTAAGAGCCCCTAGAAGACGTTCCAACAACCACTGGTGGTTCCAAAAGACCCACTTTCCCTTTTTCTTTCCTGCCTTTGCTAAGACAAGCGCGACCTCTGACCCGGGCGGACTTACGGCTTCTAGACCGGATTGCTAGCGTAATGCTAATGGCGTGATTTCTAATAGAGTGGTCATTGCTTAAAAGATTTGCGGGATTATGAATAAAACATGCCGGGCTCTTAGGCGGAATGGGTTGTTATGCGAATTGCAATGTCTGAGTTTCTTTTTTTTAAAATTGTGTTTATATGTCTTTAATAATATTCTTGCCAGAATAGGACGTCCCACTTATAGCCTGATCTCTGAAATGGCTTGTTCCTTGAGGAATATCGGGTTCTAAGCCGGATTTGAAAATGTAGGTTTCATAAGCTTGTGACAATTTATGAAAATGTTTCCCACTGTAACCACCCAATTCCCCATCCTTTGCTATCAAAAACAAAAAACAAAAAAAAGAGGGGGNGGGGGGGGGGGGGGGGAAGGGAAGGGAAAGAGAGGGAAGAAAGCTGATGACTCTCGTAGAAATCGGCGCAAAAAATGTCCTGAAGGTGGACCCCTTCCGGTATCTCATGCTCATGGCGGAAGTTGACATGGCAGCTAAGCCATAGTTTCTCTCCCTCCCTCCCCCCCCTTTTCCCTGCTTAAGTTTACGTCATTTATAGAATCTTCAAATCCATAATAAGCCAACACGGTACACTGCAAGGCTGCGCTGCAAAAAAAAAAAAAAAATTGTCCGTACGTGTAGTTACAGCTTTGACTAATCTCGTCGCCATTATATCTCACCTGTTCGGCCAGAATCGATAAACTACGGCACTTTCCGGCCACTTCATAATAAATTGTTCCAATATCGATGATACCTGCTCGCCCATTCTGGTCAAGCTCAATCGATCGCCGGTGCAATCGATACAATCGATAATTTGATCGCCATGATCCCTTTACGGCTGACCGGCCTCTGAGCTCTTGAGCCGGCTGAGGTTTTGTTTGGGGGAAGATTACTGTTTGTACTCAGGAACAATGGTCGCCCGTGACGATTAACAGCTCAAGGGTATTGGAGAAATTGCTGGTTTTAATTAACATACATGTGTAAGGCGACAGAACAAGAGGGGTCACATTTCGTTCGATGTTAATTACCTCTAAAGAGTAAATATCCGGGTAACATAGAATCCTCAATTTACATTTCGTCCCATCTTCTCCCGGGCACAGCTTTTGTTTTCGGGTGACCGAACGAGAGCGTCATATTTCGTTCGATGTTAATTACCTCTAAAGAGTAAATATCCGGGTCACATAGAATCCTCAGTTTACATTTCGTTTCAACTTCCCTTGGGTACTACTGCTTTTATTTTCAAAGTTCGAATCTTTTACGGACCGATATAGCAGAAGTGGACATACACATAGGGCATGTCTTGATATAGAAATGACATTCACATGTGATTCTAATTCATAAAGTGCAATATGATCGAAATGCCTGGATATGTTCTATGCGCAAACCTACCTCTGCAATAACGGTCGGTAAAAATAATATGCGAACATAAAAAATAAAAGCTTCCTCATTTCCTTATTATAGGTGAGATTGTCACTTCTTTTTAAATTCAAGGGATTTGCCATTTCTTCGTTATACATTTTTTAAAAAAAAATTATTTTTTTTTTTTTTTTTNTTTTTGGGGGGGGGGGGCTCAGACTATATGACTATATGTGAATGTAATGCAGTCCAATACATGTGCCTATTACATAGAAAAGTAAGTAAATGAAGAACTAACTAAATAAATAAACAAATAAGTAATCGCTCAGTCACTCGATGATATATGCATAGGGCGCTAATACTTAAATATATCTATCTTTTATCACAAATCACCATTATTACTATCACGACCACCTCAATCATTGCAGCCACTACCACCGTGATAATCAGTATGACCATCACGACAATCACCACCATCACCACTGCGACCATCCATCAAAGACACCTCCATAATTGCCATACCACCATCATCTCTTTAACCACCACAAGCATTACTACAACCACTATCTTTTCAGTCGTATAGGTCATCACTACCACTGCCCAGCACAACCGCCTTCTCCTAATCACCATCGCCACCACTGTCATCATTGCCATCACGATCAACATTACAACTATTACCACCACCACTTACAAATAATTACCACAAGTACCACCACCACATCCATGACTAGGACTCCGTGACTACTACCACCAGCCATAGCCACCTTTATTATCATTACAGTCACCACGACCACTTGAACCACTACATCTGCTACAGTCACCACCACCACCACAACCACCTCTGCAACCATCATTATCACGACTACCTCCACTACCACCATCACCACCACCACTACAACCATTACCGCTAGGGCCACCAACATTACAATCACTTCAGCCACCACCACTACTACAACGACCCCCACCATCTCAATCCATCAGCACCACATCCCTTCACCACCGATTATAATTTGCACTTCCGTTTCCCTTGGAAATGTTACTGCCTTCTATACAAATCTTCTACTAGTTCAATGAGCTCTTGAAACATTTTTGAACAGAACTCTTTTTTCGCGGAAAGTAATTTTTACGAGTGAAGCTCAACTCGTCAAATTCGTGGAATATATTTTACACACACACACACACACACACACACACACACACACACACACACACATAGGATAGACATGATACATCATTATCGTTCTTATATACCTGATAGATCTTTAACATGTGTAGTTTTTTTTACTTCTTTGGGCCCTATAGTATGAAATGAACTGTGTTAGTCTATAAATTCTGCTGTGAGTGTTGGTTCTTTTGTTTGTTTGTTATGGAGGCTAAAGTACTTCAGTTGCCCTATGTTTGTTTTTTTTTAAGATAAAAGAGTGGGGGTTTATTCTGCTCAAAATATTTTAGAAATTCTTTTCAAAGACGGACACCTCTCCTTCTGAGTTGATCCTCACTTTAATTAAGTTGATTTTGACCGCATTCTAATACATGTTTCCAACACACCTCATTTTCATATCTATGATCTATGAGGTTCAAACTGTACTTCAAACTTTCATGCTTTATCTAGCTCACAGTTTTTTTTTTATTCACGCATTTCAACTTCCTGAATTTGGCTGGCAGGGCCCAAGAAAAGAGAAATTTTATAAATTATATCTGGCCTATACAGAGATGACCGAGATCTGATACATTGCTACCCCAAGGGACAGCACTGCTTAAAAATCACAATTTAAAGTCTAGATTTTCATGTTACGTTCCCTGTGAATGTAAAGTTTCCTGTCGATGTTTCCATTTCCCTTGTCGCATGGCAGGTAAGCCTACAGATCTTACAAGAATCGTACACACACACACACACACACACACACACACACAACACACACACACACACACACACACACACACACACACACACACACACACACACATATACAAGTTATGACAAGAGGGAGAAAGACACACACAAAGACCACTCAAAAAGTTGTTGTGACTCAATAGCTTTAGCTTTATTTTTCTAAACTACGAATTGACTATAATAATGACAATAACAGTGATAATGACAATGACGGTGAAAATGAAACGTATTATTCAGAGCTTGCTATTTAACGAACATAATATTACAGATAATTATTTGTTTCTATCAGTGTAAGACATTCAGTCATACAGGGCCAGCACTTCGTTGGTCAGTCCTGAAAATAAAATGAAACAATGATTATGATCAGTGATTTATCAAAATAGCCAAGATTATTTTAAAAAACACAAATCAATAATTTACACCACTGTGTTTAGTACGATAATACATGAACTTCAAAACGTTAGTAACAAAATTAGATAGTACGTGTTAGCAATGGAAGACATTCTTACTATCCTTAGGTGACTGAAACACGAAAGACGAGATCAACTATCTGTGAAATTCGAATCTGAAACCATGTCCAGCAGTTACAAAGAAACAAATGATTCGTGCCAATGGACAACTTTGCATTTAAAAATTACATATAGACTGGTCAACGGTAAATTTTATTCTCATTTTTTTTTTCAGAAATTTAGGCCGGTTCTGATGTCCGATGTCATGTGTGAATTTATAAGAGAAACTAGACTATCCCGCAAGTTTAGAAGAAATCTGATGTCTTCGTGCCGTGAAGACATGCTATATTTCGAAAAATATGCTGCAGACGATCCCATCCTACTCTGAGCTTCTTCAAGTAGAATACAGCACATTACGTCAACACGGTCGGTATCTTAGTGTAGGCTTTAGATGGTTTTAACACCCCGCAAATACAAGTCCTACTAGACTAGGTGGCTTTAATACCACACAGAAACAAGTCTCACTGGACTAGGTGGCTTTAATACCACACAGAAACAAGTCTCACTGGACTAGGTGGCTTTGACATCACACAGAAACAAGTCTCGCTGGACAAGGTGGCTTTAACACCACACACAAATACAAGTCTTACCAAACTAAGTGACTTTACCACCACAAGGTATAAATTTTACTAGACTAAGTGGTTTTAACACCACTCAGATAGTACAAGTCTTACTAAACTAGGTGAATTCAACACCGCACAGATACAAGTCTTACTGGACTAGGTGGCCTTTGCACCACCAAGATACAAGTTTATTTAGACTGTCTACAAAAATTCCGAATTCGCGTCTTATTCTAAACAATTATATGCAAACATTTAAAACTAGTCCGGCACTCAGTAGATTTCATCACCAAAAAGATCCACTTAAAAGAAAACAAACAAAAAAGATTCACACATGTATAAACATAAGTTCCATTGTGGAAGCAATTAAAAAAGTATAGTAGAACCTCATTATCAAAGGCTCATATAATAAGTATACCTCACTATTCGGTACATCCATTAATATCACATTATTTTACACGGATTCATTATTGTTCTATTATTTAACCATGCAGGAGGAACAGAACAATAATAACTTTTACAAGTTTATTGGTCTTGTCCATATTGCACTATATGGTCCATAGGCGGTCAAAATAACATTTTAACAGCTACACACCTGAATACTAAATCTAGACTTTTTTTCCATGCACCAAGAGCAAACTTGATATTGAGATTCCACTGTAAACTTTTCCGTAATATTTCAAGTCTCTCTTACCTGACAAAGTTTAGTAAAACGAAGTTAATCAAAGAGGAAGGGGTTAATGCTTGGACTGGGATTAGCGTTGTTGGAGTTGGAATTCTGGTTAGGGTTGGGGTTGGAATTCCAGCCGGGGTTGGAGTTGGGGTTGGAATTCCAGCCGGGGTTGGAGTTTGGGTTGGAATTCCAGTTGGGGTTGAAGTTCCAGCTGGGGTTGGAGTAGGGGTTGGGGCTGGGATTCCAGTTGGGGTTGGAGTTGGAATTGGAGTTGGCATTGGCGTTGGGGTTAGAGTTGGAGTTAGAGGTCCACATGTTGAAACACACTGCCTTACACGGGTCGTTGTCTCGGTTGAAACACAGGCAATCCCAACAGGCTTTTTGCGCAGTTGTCTGAAAGAGGAGGAAACTATGTGAATATCCTTATAGCATGGAGCTGTTACAGGCTTACAAGATTGTGTCTAAAGCCCAGACCAGACCACATTGACCAGTGTGTGTATGTGTGTATGTAAATGTAACTATAAATATAAATATAAGTATAAACATAAATAACGGCCATCCCGTGTCAAAATTTTGTTTGTTACAGATATCGAGAGTAAAAGAGAACAATTTCTCTCTATAAATTGGAGTTTCTGTGAAACACATTAGATAGTCTACAGAATGAAGGAAAAAAAAAGGCATCAACTGACCGTTTCCTCAGAAGTGTATCACATTTGCATGGAGTGCTTTTGCCTTTTGAAACAACTATAGCTTGGGCCAGAATAACGTTGGGCTAAAACTTTTTCATCGTATAAAAGTACACATATTAAGGTTTCATGTCATACTAATAATAACTTCATTTAGCCAAAACACGACTTACGCCTCATTTTGACTGGCTTCATGACATGTGCAAACATTAATTAAAACTCTTGAAGTCGTTACTCCAACAGCATACTTGTATTTTTTTAACAAAATTATGTGATACTGTCTTATTTTCTCATTGGGCAGTTAAAATCTCACGAAAGCTCGAAGTTTTTCTTCGAAGTTATTTTATCGAAAACTGAATCTTATATTCGTGTTGCACAGCTGGATGACTCGCTTCTGAACATAACGTATTCTGTAAGGGTAATGAGTTTATCTTTATACTGTGACTGCGTGTGCATTTGTGTACACTGTGCCTGCGTGTCAGTCTAGTTTGGCAGACAACATGCAGAGATTAAAAAAAAATACTAGATCTATATTATTACATACTACAATAAGTTCACACAAATATTTTACAAAATTCCGATGAGTTTGTTGTTAGCCTAGAAAACCAGATTCATTTTAGTAAAGCTAGTTTTTTTGCATTTTCTTGTGAATGTCTTAAATCCTACAAGTAGTCATATACATGCCAGTAAAGAGCTTAAATATATTGCAATTTTAAAGCCAGGTATACTTTTTAAACTTCATACAAATTTAGATCTAGTCTAGATTATTATGGAAATATATATGTTAAGACGTGCAAGCTGAAAAGAGAAGACACTGTCTTTGTAAAACTGCAGAAATAAACAGTTCACTTTAAGGCACTCTCCGCTCTTTTCACAATTCTTTCATGCAGTTGAGAGTAAATGGTACAGCAGCAGCAGCAGATGCAGCAACAGCAGATGCAGCAACAGCAGATGCAGCAGCATCAGCAGAAGAAGAAGAAAAAGAAGAAGAGGAAGAAGGAGGAGTAGGAGAAGGTAGGGGAGGAGGTTGAGAAGAAGAAGAAGAAGCTAGAGCATCTAGCAATTTAAACTTACCGCAAAATTCTGGGCACTTTGGCATCTCATGCGCATGTAAAATGATAGATCAGCAACGGCGAAGACGACACATGCCGACACCAACAGCAGTGACAATAAGGATTTCGCCATTTTAAAACTCGGTGTGTGGAACTGAGGCTGGCTGGTCACTGCAACTGGCTTGAATCAAGACCAAGGCGAATGCTCGAATGTGACTGCTCACTGCGGCGTCCTTTTATGTGGTTTGATTTTTGTTTTGTTTGATTGTTTTCTTTTTTTTTTCGGTGCTTTGGGTGGTGCCCATGTCAACTAGGGCAGGACACAGGGCATACTTCGTTCGAATTTTTAATTATTCGAAGAATACAGATACTAGATATGGAGGTACCGGTACTGAGAGAGACTGGAGTTATCAAAGTAACTTATCGCTCGCTTATTTATGCGGGCTCATTGAGCTGCTCATATAATCCTTATCCTGATATCATGAATTTTGATTGGATTTCCTGCCTCTATAAACTGGAAAATTGTGGAATATTCTTGCGCATTGCAAAATAAGAACGAAACAATGGAAACAAAATAGCCAAGAATCGAGTATTTGATTTAAACACAGCCTGCCTTCTCGATTTCACTGGAATCAAGTAATTAGTCAAGTCACGCCCAGCCCTAATGTCCACCCGGGCGGGCGTGATGGGGTCGTGAATGGGCGTCAACACTGCAAATCACCACCGGCTTCCCACCGATGTATACACAGATTAATTTACCTGACTATGATAAACAGTCTAAACTTGAACTAATCACCGCACCATCAACTATGATGCCTATGACGTCCACCTGTGGCAACGGCCACAGAATTAGCCTCTTGTGTGATCGTTATATGCGGGGTCGACAGTATTTCATGTCGACTGATATTCAAGCGATATATTATTATACATTTTTGGGTGTATTCTATAGCAACAAACTTTTACGTCATCAAAGAAACGGTGCAGTTTGTCCGCAAGGTTCTGAACTACATTTGTAAATAGGTAATAATATTAATAATATTAATGTCATTACTGTTTGATGCTGAATCAAAACAATTTTCCAGAATATGGACTAATAAAGTTATCTTATCTTATCTTATCTTATTATCTCATCTTATCTTATCTTGTCTTAAGTGCAAGTGTTACCCACGTACATTTGCTTTGAACATGTATAGGCATGGCCTAATGTCAAATCATTTATTCGTTTTTTCTTCTGAATTTAAATACAGAAGGACCTTATGAGCTCAAACCACATTGACATGTCCTCAGGAATACTTACATACACTAATGCTCTCGTCTCTTTCTTTTGTATGTGATTTATAGATGTATCTTGTCTCTCGTGAAGTGCTCATTGTTTCCTCTTCCCAAAGATATAGTTTTGTTCGCTGTAGAATGTACAGAGAAGGTCGGACCACTGTGATTTTTTTTGTATAACGGCTACCACAAGACTCCTCACTCGTGGGATCTGCAGAGAACAATATGGCCCGTGGCGGTTATGGATGAAATGATTTTTATCAGTTGCTGAAAGCTGTAATCTGGGACTTTGGGCATGCTCTCCGAGATTAAGAAAACAAAACACTTGATGGATGTAAAGAAACATAAAAGTGTGATCAAATGGTAGTAGAGATTTAAAAAAAATAAAAACACGTCCTGAGCAGAAATCTTGTTCATGACCTAGACTAGGTTCCATGAATTTTTTTTAGTTTCAAATTTTCAGACGTATAATTTGATTTAAAAATTGATGGAAAGTTTGAAAGAAACATGCCATGTTTCTTCTACGAAACAAATTAATTCATTTACGAAACAAATTAACCATTTTAGAAATAAATTAACCCATATACGAAATAAATCAACCCCAACGATTCTTGATCACGTCTATCGTTTACTCACTGGCCACATTTACACACTAACACTGTACTAGTTTGGATAAAATACTGGTTTAGTGATCTTTGTTAAAAACGTTGCAAATGTTCTATTAACCCTGATAAAAGTAATAATACTGTATGTCCTTGCTGTTGGCTAAAATTAATATTTTCTCCCATTACATTCATTATGAGCCGAAAACAAGAATGCCTGTGTGGGAAGACTTTGATGGGATTTAATGAGCTCGTGATTTTAGCCAAGATGCATCTAAACCACACTTTATTTTCACATTTCACCTCACTTATTCCAAGTTTAGACACTTTTTTTTTTTGCATTTATGTAAGTCTTTGAAATTAACATCCAATCCCTTTTTACCTCCCTCCAGGCCAATTTTCTGTTTTTAAAGACACTATAAAACTTTACCTATTCTTATACCATATATATGGGGAGTCCTCGTCAGTGTTTTTATTTGAAGGAGGTTTAGAGCGAAGATTTCACTACGAGACTCCCCGCACTGTTAGCCTGTCCAGATGTTTGTTGTGCTGGGTCAGGATATTGTCAGACAGACTGAAGGCGAAAAAAGGGGAATATACGGTGCATAGTTTCTGCTTGATTGATACTGTTGGTGTTAAACCAGGCATGCTACAAATGAGAGCCGTCTTTACCTAATTCCTCCCATCCAAACCCCACCCCTCGTTAACCCAGCGCATGGAGTTTCGGGCGGGGTGCCCCGTTCGAATATCTGCGAGAATATATTAATCATCCTTTGTCTCACAATTAAACATAACATAAACATAAACATAAACAAAGAGAACTTTTATTTATCTAAATGATAAGAGATAAGCACGTGTCACGATGATATTGTACGTTATTACGATATAGTCTAGATATGAAATTCGCATCTCATTCTACCTTGTAGTTTGTACGTGCAGTATAATACTATCGAAACATCAGGAGTGTGTGTGTGTGTGTGTGTGTGTGTGTGTGTGTGTGTGTGTGTTACTCGTGCCCCACCTCAGTGTGCCAAAGTGATCCGTATGAGATCCGAACTTGAAAATATCGCAGCATGTCGATGTAAGCTCAATGGCCGTTCCTCATTAAGTGCAATCCGTGCAGTACTGGGTGGAATTTGGCTAGAAACGTAAAAGATTAAAGGGATTTAAAAGTATACAGTGACTTCGCCAAATCCATGCGCCTCTATTGTGCATGGTCGTATGCATTCATATCATTGTATAGGGTGCTTCAGAACGCTGCTCGCTGAAACAGAGTCCCCCAAGCGATCTATTTTTAGCCGCGCCGTCCGAACCGGCGGCTGACTGTTACCTTCATTCATGGGTGAAAGGTCAGATTCGTGCTACCTTCGATGTTGACTGTTACTACTACTAGTATTACTGATTAGGCTGCTAAGCGTAACCTAGAAGTTTGTTAAACCAATGCCTCGGAACAAGCATTGCGCTTAGAGTACTTGCCACTTGAACATAGGAAATAACATTGTCAAGATCTGGAGAGAGTACTTTTATCTCCTTTTCCCGAAACTTTAGAAATTTCCGAAATACCACTAATTTAAGACCATGCAGTCAAGAACTTTTTGATAATGGTGCTACGCAGTCAAGAACTTTTTGGTAATGGTGCTAAAATCAGCAGAATTTTACATAATTCCTGCTGACCAAACAAAAAAAAAAATTAAGTCTATGATCGATGGTTGCAGCAGCTAGTAGTTATTCTGTGCAATGCAGCGCAATATCAGTGAACAAGCAAATGAGTTGGGGAAAACTTCAATAGTTATGTCGGATGTTCTTGCCTAATCTAGACTGTAGATATAGAGAATTATCAACATAATATATGTATATTACCACTCATAAACGGGTACACATTCATCTATCCACAAATACACACATCCCAATACACACACACAGACACGCACACTAAAATGTATATACACACACACGTGTACCACGCTCACACACCTGCACAGTCATGCCCATACATATTACAATAAAATCCCATATAAAACATGACCTTGATGTACTTTTTATTGAGGTATACTTGATATACTTGTTAATACGTGCCTCATTAATTAAATGATAGAATGATAATGAGTCCGTGCACGTGAAATTCAATCTTAATACCAAGGTAAGTTACACTTATTAAATGAATCAACATTTAATATCGAGGTTCCTCTACATGTTCACATAGGGAGATAAATCAACCTTTATTTACTTTCAAGGGAGTATGTTTTATAACGTCTGTTAGTTTCAGTATTACATATTAATCAGCTGCACGTGGGAGAAGAGGAAGAGGAAGTCAAGATATTAAGTTATTAAAAAAAATATATCAATAGGTATACCTCTTTACTAAATATGAAATCATATGCGCGAATTCTAAAGTCCTTGATAAGTATAACATATACTTTTTTCATGCACCAAGGGGCATTTGATACAA
>JAWQUT010000150.1:357289-370166 GCA_033807755.1 Ellobium chinense | reverse complement strand
ACACACACACACACACACACACACACACACAACACACACACACACACACACACACACACATAAACACACGTACAAACACCTGTACTCTTTTGTCACAAAGCCAGTGAGAGATCTTGTACATTGCATGATTTATAATGTTTACAGACCAAGAAAAGCCAGATTGATGGAAAGACCAGGGCATTAACTTTGTGAACGCCTTAATACGCACAGCACAAGGCCATAGGATTATTAGATTTGTAAAAACGTGGGCGGTCTAGCCAAGGTGACTTAATTTATTAAAACACAGTAAGACCACACCAACTTGAATTCCAAAATGACAAGTCTATGATTTTGAGTTCGTGAGCTCTCCGAGCTCGGGAGTGGATTTGATATCACCATCCTCCTCCTCCTCATCATCATCGTCATTTTCAAAATGATAGTGTAATTGATAGAGACTCTCAAACTGTAAAATGAAAAAAAAAGTGATAAATTGTTCCAAATTTTCGGACAAGTGTCCTTCTTCAGGGAACTAAGAAACAATGAACACAGCATTATCAGACAAACAAACATTACGGCATAATACAAAGGGAGACGACATCATCTTCAGCATCATCATCATCATCATCATTATCGTCATCATCATCATTATCGTCATCATCATCATTATCATCATCACTGAGAGCTTCCTCGTTACCTATGAAATCTTTTACCATTGTAAGAATTACATAAGTGCATGCATCGATGCGGATTGCGCCTTCAGTAGCGTTAATGTACGGAGTTAAAGTTAATGGGCTTTATTACACCAGTATATTAGTGCTGTTCCGTTGCTGTGTTTGTCTACCTGTGCACCTTAACAGGTGATCTAAGCGCTCCTGTTCACAAAACCTGTGATAAAACTGCACTTTAAATAATATAAATTATGAAAACACGTACACCCAGAAAACAAAATTAATAAAATCTAATCTAACCGAGCCTTTTACAATCCATTTCGACCCCGACCCGATTCTCCGTGACCCGAGCTAACCCAACAAGACAAAATAGATGTGTTAACGTCAAATGGCGTTAACGAAATCACCAGTAACAAATTAATTATTCAAAAGCGCCCTGAACCTCGTGCCTACGCACTGTAGCACTATTGGTTGCATGGCTGAGGATAATATGGCGCCCGGAGGTTTTTGCCGATGGACGTTTCGCCGACCGACGTTCTCCGAATATTTGGCCGACGAAGGCTAGGCCATCAGCGAAGTAAACATTCCTCACAGCCACAGTGGCCCATACAGCAGGTGTTATCTGAAGATTCGAACTTGCTGCGTCTCGATCGTTTCTGAAGCACCCCAAAAACCGACTTCTTGGTCAAAAGAATAAAGACCAAGCAACCATATTTTCATTTTTCATGTTTCAGATGATTTCTCACCCTGATGTTCTTACTTGAAATCGCCATTATCAATGCATTTTTATTTCGTCACCATCATATTATGTAGTTTTTGTTTGTGTTAGTGGTTTGACAAAAATCTCTAAAAGTGAAAAATAAAGCAACATATCATTAGAATAGAACTATTGTCAGCCAATCGTCCGTTCAGCAAACTGTCTTGCTAAATGTCCGTCGATATAATGTCCGGTCAGGGGATATTACAGCGAAACAGTTTGTTCATCATAAATGCTTTCGCCCTTCTTTGTACAGGCTTTTGTTTTACTTCTACTTACACCCTATTTTAAACAAAAAAATCAATGTATTTCAATTTTTCACTCTCACACACACACACACACACACACACACACACACACACACACACACACACACACACACACACACACACACACACACACACACACACANTCGAAAACAACCACACACACACACACGCACGCACGCACGCACGCACGCACGCACACACGCACACACACACACACACACACACACACTCTCTCTCTCTCTCACACACACACACACACACACACACACAAGCATGCACACAGCCACTCTCTCTCACACACACACACACATACGCACACACACACACACACACACACACACAAACACATCGTCCATCTCACAAAGGGGCGTATCGTATAAACTACAAAGAGAACGACGATATGCTCACGCTCTAACACATAGAAAGACAAGGAGCAGAAGTCTCAGGTCGGGGGAAGCATGAGTTTCAGATTCCGATACTTACTGTTGTTATGCTTATTTAATAGAAATTCCACCATCAATGTCCGTTGTAGTATACAGAGAAAAAAGCATCATCTAAATTATGACCGCCATTATCAGCATTCTCAACATAACCACCAGTCCACCACCATCATAAGTAATGTCATTGTTTTCTTCTACTTTTACCAAACGGTCTGACCAAAATCTTAGATACTCTCTTAAAAAGGTGGAAGATCAGCTGTGGGCGAAACCTTGAATCTAGGTATCGATACCAATACATTTGCAAATAGTTTTCAATACCTATAAAATTATGCTCTGATCCCTACATATCAAACTTATGGACGAAGTATGTTATTATGTTACGTCCATTCCATAGAGCTGTGTCGCAGGGGCGAAGTCGCTAACACTGGGCCCAGAATGCGGCCAAAGAAAAAGGTAAATCAACTCATTATTATGAAAAAAATTCGTTTTTTGGGTTGGTTACACTCCATGAATGTGTTTGGAGCGTGGAACCTTCCCGATCACCATTTCACCCCTAATAGACCCGTTTCTAGATATCTTTTGTATCTTTATCATTGGCATCGTTTATATGTAAAGTGTAACTGTACGGCTATTAATACAGCTAATGCTTAACACAATGGCCTAGCCCGCTCTCATTCACCAGTTCCATCTGCTTGATCATGATAAAAAGCAAAACTTCTGATAAAGAGACAGTGTGGCCGTGTGGTTTGTGAGTCGTACCCAGAAATTGAGGACTTCAAGTTTAAGGTTTGTGTGTTTGACTCGCCGTCTGGCGGTTTACGTTGCAGTGTCTGTTGGGAAGCCCCTTCACTTCCATTTTCTCCACTCGACTCAGGTGTAAATGAGTACCTAGCTTTAGAGCCAGAGGGAACAGGGCGCTGTACCGCTGGCGACAAAAAAAAAAATGACCTTGTTTTGTATTTCATTTGCAATATTATGAATTTACATGTATATTCTATATTGCTCTGTGTGTTCGTATTATTGAATGAGATGTATGACATTGTATGACAGTGTAAATCATTTTCCCTGCGGAATAAATAAAAGTCGTATTTTTATTTGTGTTTCATTTTCATAACACGTGATCGAAAGTTTAATCCGAAGAGTGGTTGTGTTATCATAGTTCCACTGTAAACTTCTTCTTCTTCGTCTTCTTCTTCTCTCTTTCTTTCTTCTTCTTCTTCTTCTTCTTCTTCTTCTTCTTCTCTTTCTTCATATGCGTTCCTTGGTAGCAGACCACTATGGGCCATGAACTGGGTCTGTGTATTCTCCCCTTACCTCTGTCTCATAGTCAACTAGCAATGTCCAAAACCGTTCTCGTAATTCTGGCAGGAGAACTGTAAACAAAACGACCAAAAAANGGGGGGGGAGGGAGATGCTGTCTGTTGTTTGCACCACCATCACTATTTTCTAGTAAATTAAATTTCAAAGCGAGCCAAATTACCGAAACAATTTGGTAGGCAGCACACTGAACGAGCAGATAGACTAACCAAAAATGTTTGGAAGTATAGTAATAAAGCAAAATATTTTATTTTACAACAAGATTTCCTCCGTTTAGTCTGTGAAACTTCGGAGTCCATGAAAATCGTATCCTGCATTTGGAACGGGCGACCAACTTCCTGTCGGTAAACCGACCAGGTGACAAGGTGTGACAGGATCACTTTTTCTCAACTTGTTCGGCGTTTTGTCAAACCGATCTTGTAAGGTTTTCTGCAACAAAAGAGCAAATTTGTTGTAGAAAGGAGGTTAGGTTTGAAGAGGCTAGAAGAAGTGCAACAGAGACATGAAAAAGGGTAAAAGAACAAAACCCTAACGACATTTACTAATGTGTGCGTATGTGTGTGTGTGTGTGTGTGTGTGTGTGTGTGTGTGTGTGTGTGTGTTCTGGGGGGTAGGGGAAGATTAGAGATGGGCTGGAGGTGAACACAGCATGTGAGAAGTTCCTGAGGGTATTGAGGAGGAGTATTCACACAGTGATTATACATGTATGTCAAATGAAAGGAGGAAGCTGGGGTTTCATTTTGGGTTTGGGGAGGGGGCTACCAAGGGCGTCACAATCCTCAATTTCCCTTAACTTTTTCCATCTTTTTGGACGATAGACCTAAACAGTCATTCTGGTTGAAATTCGCTAGAACTAATTTTACAATTAGGAGAGAGTGAGTACTGAAGCAATAAGGTTACCTCAACATACCTAAGTACATCTGTCTCAAATCAAAGAGATGGACAACCTACATCATTTTACGTATATAGTTCCATCTAACATCACTGAGACAACCAGCTGACCTTATAATATCTATAATATGGCCCTATCTGTCTGACATCACTAACAGGTCCAACTGACCACATTATTCGTGTACTGATCTGTTGGAACATCTCTGAAGGGATCAACTAACCTCACTATACGTTTATATAATTATAATACATCTGTTTGACATCACTGAGATGGCCAACTAACCTCACTATACGTTTATATGCTTATACTTATAGATCTGACTGACATCTCTTTGGCGACCAACTAAAATCACTATGTCTTTATGTTTATACACTAATAGATCTATCTGAAATCACATGAACTGACCTAGTACGTGGTCTGGCAGATGGGACAGCATTCTCCAGGAGGATAGTATGGTCTCTCACACTTGTATCGGGGCTTTGGACACTCTTGTGTTGCACAGAAAACATGGCCAAAGTAGTGACACTTGCAGGAGGTACACGCATCTGGCTTAAACCTTTCGTAAAACTGAAATTTGGGAATAAAGTAAAATAAAATAAAATGAAATAGAATAAAATGAAATAAAATAAAAACCCACCTTTATTAACCGATTATGGCTACATTATACGATGTCAGACCTTGTTCTATTTGCCATCTGGTTCAATTTCAGCTTCATGTGTGTGTGGGTATCGCACTTGTCTGACTTAAATTTTCTGTGAAGGATCAGTTACGTGTATCTTATTATATCATATCGTGTGTACACATATTAATACGCATATAATACGTATCAAGTCATCCCCCTCCTCCAGTCAGGGAAAAAACGCGTCATAGATGGTGGGCCCACCGTTATCATCATACTCTTTCTCTTTCTCTCTCTCTCTCTCTCTCTCTCTCTCTCTCTCTCTCTCTCTGTCTCTCTCTTTTTCTCTTCCTCTCTATCCCCTCTCTGTTTACTTTTTATTACATAAACATTTTTCTTGTCTTCCAACGTGGGCCCCTATATGTCCAGGGCGCTGGACCATAGGGCCCATTCGTTACTGCAAAAACTTCTCTTTGAAGATCTACCACACCATAACACCGTTAGCTTCATACATTTTTACCAATTATAAAAATTGACGCTATAATTGTAAAATCAATCTCTACTTTCATAAATATTATTAGATGTTCGAAAAAAAAAGTCGACAAGGGGGATCATAACATTTTGTTATCGTTGGTCCGGTATAAAGTTATTACCTCCCTTGATTGCCAATCTGCGTAAATTTGTAATACCAAGATGACGATGACAGACAAATTACGTTTCCACCAACTTAATCGCCGTGAAATGAAAATTGTTCCTTTTTTTCCTTTAGCACATGCCAAAATGTTAAAGGAACTCAGCTCATACAGAGACAATTTCTTGAAATATTTTTGTACCATTGGATTATGAAATCATTTGACATTCCGTGCCACACCAAGGCCTAGGTGAATCGTTTGAAATTCCATTGTGCCGGTATGCCATTGTAAATTATTTGCAATATCGTTGCGCTTTCAATAACTGAAAGATTATCAGGCCACGACCAGTGGGCCAAAGTAATGCACGATTACAAAACTCACCTTGTATTCGAGTCCACGGTAGTTGCAAGGCCCAAAGAGACGAGACCGCTTGTACAACGAATCATACTGAATACCCCTGACAAGCAAAAAGACACTGGCGAAGAGCCAGATGGCGAGCAAACTTGATACTTTCATTTTGGTGGACAAAATCAAAAAACGGCTAGGTTGACTTGCTAGAAAGGTGGTGGACTACTGACTGGCTTGACTTCGCCCAGGTCTTTTATCTGCTCTACTCTTTTTTCCAGGAGTTTGATAAGGATGAGGCCCTCGTCTGTGGAATGGAAAAGTCATACTTAGTTTAACAGATTTATATCAAACCGTGGGAGACTAATCTATGATGTTGTTTGTAAGCAACCAACCGAATTTCTGAATCAGTGGCATAGGTCGCCATTTTAACCCTCTAAGTCCCAAGAGTAGCAATGTTCCTACAGTGACACAGCCGATTCTTTTAGACGTTTTGAGTAAATGGTTTAGATCTTTTCGACATAATTTTTTTAGTGTCTGTATCGACTATTTTTTGTTATGTGGTAATATATGTGCCATTGTACTCTGGTTCTTCGAGAAGTCATGTCTACATATCACTTGTTATGGAAACACCAAGCCCATGTGCCACATATGGCACAGTGAGTCTTTGAGGGTTAAATTTGATTGTCACTCAATAGTTTATTCTTAAGTCTTGATTTACTACTCTCTATTCTGACATTTTTTTTTCGTAATATGACAGAATACCAGCTGTATAAGTATGTGGACGGGATCTTTCTTCGTTTCTCCGCACACAGCACGAAGACCATTTAAAGTATGCATATTATGTAAAAGATATCACCTCAGACCAGAAATCAATTATCTGATGCATCAATGATTATACTTCGTATGCACGCACATAATGTCTGTGGTTAAGAAAGAAAAAAAAAACATCAACAAATCCAGACGTTAGCAATTATTCGTCAACTGATAACTTTAATAATGCTCACTTCCGGTTTAAACAAATTATATACCTAAGCAGTAGTGTGATCACATCTTCAAATCTCGCTTCCGAGAGTAAAAGATGCATCAGCTAACAAAACCATTGTAACATAACAAAACCCTTAGCGAGTATCTCAGATAATGGAAAAGTAGGAAGCGGAAGAATTAATTGTTGGAGTTGTGGTTGGCGATGCCCGGATGACCGTGCAGGCATAAAAGCTGCGAGTGATCAATCCTTTATTAAAATCGGTTCTGTATAATAAATAAAATCTTTGGCAAATCATGTTTGTAATGTCATTACAGCCAAACACAGAAAGGCGGAGGGACATTTAATAAACATACTTCAGCAGCTCAAAAGATGTACGTTAGGTAGGTTACACTAAAACCCTGAAAATAAATCTACCTTTTGGATCGAGAATTTTATATAGGATTATCCATGATTTGTGAGGCCCATGAACATTCCCCCTACAAGACAATTCTAATGAAGTTATTGCAACAATGGACTATATCAACCAGGTGGCCAGCTTAACCTGAAAAGGTTTCAAAAGAGTTTTACTATACACTATATATACTGTATATTATATATATATATATATATACAAAATATATAATGATAAATATAAAATCATATATAAATATATATAAAAGAATTGTGTTAATACAACAGAATCTAAAGACCTCAAATCTCATGTATCGAGAAGCTCACAAATTTGTCGTAATGCTATAGTCCCGACTACGTCCCTTTTTTTGAGAGCTTGCGCATCAACGATGGGATATCTAAAAGATTACATTTGTGCGTCGATGCTGAATGCACCCTCAGTAGCGTTCAACATGATGGTAAGAGATCCCATTGCTAAAGCGCAAGTTCTCAATTTTTATGTCAGATTTTACACATGACCTCGATCCCTCACACTCTCGATATTGGGCAGTTCCAAAAAATAAGCTCAGCTGGGTCAAAATCAGCAATGATAGTTTTCCGCTTCAATACTTGAACAACATATTTATCATTTTGGAAGAGGTTTGGGTACGCGAGAAAATCACATTTTTTCCCCATGAAATTTCTGTATCAAACATCTAAGGGTTCAGCAAATTACTTAGGGTTTCGGCAAATTACCTTTTCCAAAACAAATTATCGCCATGATGTGCTTCACCAGAACATTTTGTATGAACTACCTCTACTACCCAGGGATTCTGAAAATTCACCATCAACATTCACGTATACTATAAATCTGGAAACGTGTTGTTGAACAGTGTACTGGTAGCTTATCTATTTATGTGGCGACTCTGGTCGTAAACTTTTAATGCTTTGGTCATCACTTCGCACATGCCACATCAGTTACATTTAGGCTTTTATATCTTTGAAAAATCAGCTGATGAATACCGAACTACGGTTTACTGTTTTGAAGAGAACTGGCTCGTTAATTTTATATCACAAAGAAAAAAAAGAGCAGCTAAACATGCTGTGCTCATAGTTTTCAGACTTTGAATATCTTCACACACACAGTGGTGAGAGTTTCTTCTGCTTCAGTTACAGTAGTTTTTCAAAATGTGACTAAAATCTAGTTGGATTTTGTTATGCACTTATCAACTCTGTGAGCACGCAAAATGTCTTGTTCGCTATAGTGCTTTGATGTCTTTTCAGTCCATTCTGAGCATCCTGTGTTCCATTTAAGGGGATGTGCTACCCATTCCCAAAAGTTATAAAGCAGATTACTTGGTGTGCAACTTGACACCATAAATGCCTTGATATTTTTACATAAAATTGCACACCAAAGTGCCTAATGGTACATGTTCCTCCAGTATGGATGATGATCTTAGGACAACTGTCATTTGCAGTAGCATTGGTTTTTTTACACCAGATTTCACCCATGTCGTTTAGAAACCTTTATGCATGACTCTACCAAGCCTTTTCTGGAATTTCTATCTTGATGAATAATTATGAGGAATTAATAATACTCTTTGGTATAAACTAAAATATCTTTGTGCCTAGACATGAACTGTAAAAAAGCTTTGGTAGGGACATGCATAAAGGTATCTAAAAATCATGGGTGAAATCTGGTGTCAAACAACTGGTGTTGCTGTAAATAACTGTTGTCCTAAGATCATCATCCTTTAGAAAAGAACATGCACCATTCAGCACTTTGGTGTGCAATTTTGCATAGAAACTTCAATGCACTTATGATGATAAGTTGCACACCATGTTGTCTGCATTACACTCAAGGAAAGGATAGCACCTCGCCTTAAGTTGTATGAATACCACGTGACTTACGCCAAAACCACCTTAATAGTGAGGCGTTTTCTAGAATTCGAGTTAGCGCTGTTCCACTATTAAAAAACAAAAAAAAAGTTTCTGTGGCCGTATGCATAAATTTTACATTAGTTAACCATTGCGGTAACCACGGGAAACTCCCAAAACATTAGTAGTGTTCATTGTAGTTAAGGCAAAACGTTAACTAACGCAAGGATTATGCACACGGTCACTGGCGTACTATGTAGTTTACCTCAAGGTGTAATACGTAGACTCACAACTAATGTTTGTGTGAACTATGTCTACACTTAAGAAGATGTGTCTCCTCTGGAAGAGCAGGAAATTACTGGGCATCTGCCTTAAGTGACTGTAATTATATGTGGCATCCAACGACAAATTCAAGTAACAGACAGTATCACAAGGGCTTAGTTGTAGTTGTGACGGAAATAAAATTTCATCATCACCTTCAGGAGAAGTATCATCGTAATATGTGTGTGTGTGTGTGTGTGTGTGTGTGTGTGTGTGTGTGTGTGTGTGTGTGTGTGAATGTGTCTGTCTGTCTGTCTGTCTGTGTGTATGTGTGTGTGTGTGTGTGTGTGTGTGTGTCCGTAAGTTTGTTTCACTAACCATTTCACTGCTTAACGCATACAGTAATAATTATGATGATGACGATTGTGATAAAGATAACACTGATGATGATAACGATCTTATAATATACATATAAACAAACCAAAGCTCCTTAACTCCATTTCACAATATGACCCATGCAGGTCGGATCAGTCAAGAAACTTATTAACATCCTACAGGACAGCAGATCTCTCTAAGTCTGCCTATGGCCAGGTATCCAATTTACTGACGGGTGCATTAATGAAGGAGCGCAGTTTCAAACTATATGAACTTGGCATTTGTTTTTAATTCACCATTGTCCAAATTCGGGTGAATGATGACTGGAGGAAGTGGTGATAAATGATGATGTGACGATGCCAATGATGATGATAATGTCGATGACCACTTTGAATCTCATTCATTTTTCGCCGTTTCATAGAATCTAGATTACTATTAATCCACAAATTAGATCGACAAAAATCCAAAATATAGCCAATAAACTATATCATTTTACTTTGCTGCAACATAATTAGTGAGGTTGCGAAAGCCTGCATCTAAAAAAAATATTTTTTAGAAAAAGATGTTTTATAACGTCGTAGGCAAATTGGTTGCATGCCATAGTAATTTGATACATCTCATTCATAATACAAACACACAGAACAGTGCACATCATGCATGTAAATTATATATAATACAACAAATAAAATACATGATAAAGTCATTGGTGGTTGCCGCGGTGCGGAGCCCTAGCTCTCTCCCTCCTCCTCCCCTTCCCCCCCCCTCACCCAAGCTCCTAAGTCAGATGCTCATTTCCAACGAAACTGGCTGCTGTTTTTATTTTGCTAACCAGCATACTCTCCATCAAACTCAGAAAGGAACAAAAAAATACTGAAACCGTAATTCGTCATTTAATTTCTCATGTTTTGTAATTTGTCCTTGCAATCCGAATGAACATGTTAGATGATTGTAATGTGTCATAACTGATAGAAATAACGCGTAACTTTTGGGTAAACACGTCACTCAAGACAAGACTTGTATTTTAAACAAGAACTAGTAAAAAAAATCCTGTTATAGCGTTCAGCGGCGTATTTCGGTCGTCTCAGTTCCATGACGGGTTCTCATCTCTCTCTTTCTCTCTGTCTCTCTCTGTCTCTGTCTCTCTCTTTCTCTCTCTGTCTCTCTCTCTCTCTCTCTCTCTCTCTCTCTCTCTCTCTCTCTCTCTCTCTCTCCACTCTCCCTCCTTTCCCCATTTTCTTTTAAAGTTCAATGCGTGGGTAACTGACGCCTGTCCTTGCATGCCATAGCATTGTGCATCTCACAACTGGAAAATTATTGTGTCTCGTTTATATGTATATATTATAATTTTTGTATATCGAGCCTTTGCGCTGGCCAAAATAACTGTCAAATCTTGATAATTAGGATGTACCAAATCCTCGGCTACATTTTGAAGTAAAGCAGCATATAATGTTCTCCTACCCTCTTTCCTTCTCCTCCTCTTCCTCCTCCTCTCCTCCTCTCCCTCCCTCTCCATCCACATGAAATTTTGTTATGCAAAACGCAAAGCAGTACAGTCTAGAACACTCCAGGTTCATGTTTTTAAAGCTGAAAAAAGTTTTATTTAGATGATCACTATTTCATCTACTACTACAATCCTCTCATTCTCAATGTTAAGCCTGCCGATCCTATCTGTACATCTCGGTCAGCATTAAATTCAGAACTGCACTACTTGGCAGTCAAAATGAGGATACCAAAACAAAACAAAAAAATCAATCCTGTGTAATATTACTAAGCTTTCAATGCCTCCTGTCATCCTGAAATAATGATTGAAAAAAAAAAGCACTGGCGATTGAAATCCGCTACATGTTACACAAATATAATTAATAAGGATCCATAATATCTTGAACTAGGAATTAGCCAAAGTAGATTTTTATAAAATATATGGAGAACATTTTCCAGATGCATCTGTTCTCCACTCTCCTGTGCCCACCTAATGCATTCGCCTCTGTCACGGATTGTTTTATAACTGCGTAAAAGTGCATTTGAGCCACACCCTTAAAGACAGTGCATAATATATAAAGATAACAATTTGTCCGAATTCCATGAACATGTAACTGGTGAATTAAAGTCAGACGGTTATGATATAATTCTTAACCTTTCTGCTCCTCTGGAATCCAACCGGTCGCGAATTATTCGCCTGAATGCATTCAGGTATAAGGCGGACATAGACCCTATGCTCACTACAATATTACGTATTATTATTGTATTATTATTATACATTCCTTTGGGCTACTGAAATAGTCCACTGGTGTTTTGCTAATGGTGTAAGTGTATCATCCCGAAATAATTTAATACTAGCGCAAACAAACAAACAAACAAACAAACAAACAAACAAACAAACAAACAAACAAACAAACAAACAAACAAACAAACAAACAAACAAACAAACAAAACAGTTAGTTTACATCCCATAAATATTTTGACTTCTAGTAGCACAAAGAGATCTTATTTAACAGTTGCACTGGTCCAAACCCACCCCCTCCCCNTCCCCCTTCCTCCCTCCCCAAACCAAAAAAACAAACAAACAAAGAAAACACTTCTGATGGCCAAAACTGGAGCAGCTTTGCTTTATGTATTTTTGAGCTTGCAAATAACTATATATATATGGGATCTCTTATCTCTGTAATCATTGCACTAACTCCGCATACTGAACGCAACTAAGGATGCACTCAGAACCATAGCACTAATTTTAATTCTTACGATGGCACGAAATCGCATTGTCAATGCGCAAGTGCTTCAGTTATGTTCGGATCTGTATTCGTCACGAATCCATAAGACGTGGTTATTAGTCAGGGATTTTCCAACGTTTTGTTTCAAACCCATTCTCCAGTCACCATCTTCCTACCCCGTCTAGCTCAGTTTGAGACTCGCTTGGTTCCAGCACGAAGTTACTGTTACCAGTGGCGGAATAAGGCATGGATACAGTGGGTACGCGCCCAGGGCCCCATGCTTGATAGATAGATAGATAGATAGATAGATAGATAGATAGATAGATAGATAGATAGATAGATAGATAGATAGATAGATAGATAGATAGATAGATAGATAG
>JAWQUT010000150.1:329666-339795 GCA_033807755.1 Ellobium chinense | reverse complement strand
TTTTTTCCTTTCCATCAGGCATCTTTCAACTGCTTGGAGTGGCGAAGTGACATGCCTAGGGAATCACAGCCCAACCTGGACTTCATGGCCCCAGAATATGAACTGACACACCAGTGCTCACCATCCAGTGACATGTTCTCCTTTGGCATTCTCATGTACTCACTCTACAACAAGGGGAAGCCACTGTATGAATGCAGGGGAGAGTTGCGGACCTTCCGACAGAATGCTGAAGAGGTATGCATTCTTCTGCTTTACCTTGCATGCATCTTAGTCATGTGGTGTGACCTTCCAGTTTCCATCTCCATTGAGGTGTTATCATGTGCCACTAATACTCTAAGTACTTTCAATTTTCGGTTCAACCCATAATTGACGTAAAAGCATTTGAATCTCCTCATTCCTCCTTCTGTTCAGTACTGCCAGCATTCCATCATCCCCTCTTTATCTTTTCATGGACGTAATGGGAGTTGAGGGCTGCTGTACTCTGCTGTTCTTTATTGTCCCCCATTTGTTCTTTTTCTCATCCCTTTTAAGTGTCCTTTGTCAGCTAGTAAACAGCTTCTTCACTCTTTTCACATCCACTATTAATATTTTTTAAGTTTGGGAACAGATTTATTATTAAATAGTAACGGAAGATTTACCTATTTGATTTCATCTTTTTGTTGGCAGTTAAGCAGCATACGAGGGTCCTTGCTGTCTAGCATACCAGCTGCACTAATTGACCATGTCAAGTTGTTATTGAACATTGAACCAGCTGTGAGGCCAGATGCAGCACAGATGATGAAGGTCAGTAACATCCGCAGGCACATCATTGATTTGGGACAGATTTCACAATGTTCGCACTGGTGTCAGAGTTCAGATTTCCTGTACATAAAACATTATACAACATGAATTTGACCGAAATTACCCCTCTTCAAATAAATATTACTGTGAAATCAAAATTTGTGGCCAAGAGTCCTACCTTAAAACCAAACAACAATCACAGTTTTTGTCATTTAAAATATACATAGATTAAGAGGGAAGCCACTTCTGTCATATCTCTGATGGTCCGAACCATTTTCTGAATGAACAGTAATATAGAAAATTGCTAAAAACTCTTACAAGTGGTAGTTTGATTTCATATTAATGTTTTAAGTAAAGTAAATTCATTATTATTTATGTCTTATATATGTGGTATTTAAGAAGATTCAATATCTGACTTGAAGTTTTAGTATGAATATTGCATGAAACTGCATAAGATGAACAAGGAGTGTTCATTTCAGTATTGTGTATTATTTATTATTATTTATGTTTCTTATACATTATTATTAGTTCCTTTTTTCTGACTTCAGATCCCATTTTTTGAAGACATGGCATGCATTGCTTTGCAATACATGGATACCTTGTACCAGCGTGAAAACATGGAGAAATCCAACTTTTTCAAAGGCCTTCCGAAGGTTATTGAACGTCTTCCTAAGGTAAGCAAAACAGAGAGGATATCATTACCTTGTGACTTAAAGATTTCATGGATGCATGTCTTTTAGTTATAGATGAATTCTTCATCTTGTAGTCTATGTATATGGTTGATTACTTTGTACTTCAGATCTTTCCATTGGAAGTGTCTGTGCAATCTCTCAGTTTATGTCATAGGTACTGCTACATTAATGCCACCTGCATCATCCTGATATTTGATATGTATGATTTAAATATTTTCCTGCAATTATTATCTTTACGTTCTATTTGTAGTGCTTCATCTGCAAAACATAAGCAAAAATAATGTGCCAAATTTACAACGTGTAATTTTTGTTCATTGGCTTGAATATCCCCCTTGTCATGCATTGACATTAATACTGCATCTGGACTTGTGATAGATGAATGTTTTAACATCAAGAGCTGAATATGGAACTTACAGAAGACAGATACTTTGTATATCAAATGTAGTTGGGAAGAAAAAAGAATGAGCTTAGCCTTTCAGAGGTGAATCCTGGTTGGTATTTTTGTCAAGAAAATGCCACCTAATTTCTTTCAGTATTTTCATCTTGAAGGTCCTGACCCTAATCCCTTGCATTATTTCAGCGTGTGAGCCAGCAGCGAATCTTACCAGCTTTGTTCAAGGAAGGTGTCAATACCAACATGGTGCCTTTCATCCTGCCCAGCATTTTCCTCATCTCAGAACAGTCTACCAAGGAGGAGTACCAGGCCTTGGTTCTGCCGGAACTCACTCCATTCTTCAAGATCAGAGAGCCAGTTCAGGTAGAGAGACACAGTCTTGTCATGATAGTTACGATGGATGATGATTGTATTCATGATGTTCGTGAAATTTGTAAAAATTCAGGTTATAACATTGTACATACTGATAAGCAGATATGATGGCTTTCAGTGTTAAAATCTACTTATGATTATTGTGCAAGCTGATTGGACAGGCAAAATGCAAGGTTTGGCACAACTTTCAGTGAGTGAGTTTTTTTTTAGGGAATGAGCTTTAATTTCAGCTAACTGAAAACTGTATCTGACATTTATTATTTGGCCCTATTTTCAAAGAACAGTTATTTCATAAAGATATAAAGCATCTCTTGATAGAAAAACTAAGACTGTTTCATAACTCAGCCTTAGTAGAATCCTAGCTGATTTGATTTCAAAAGTATCTATGTCCTCATTATGGTATGCATAAGTGTTACGTGAACACTTCCCCTGAGTTTTATCATAACACGATGTGGTAACTCAGTATTTTGTGACTTATCCAAATATTTATTACATACAGGGGACTACTGCCACGGGACTAATCCATAATTTTGAGTGTGTGTGAAATATTGGAGTTTGTGAGTAAAATATGTGAAATAATTGACCCTAGACCAGAATACTCTGTAACAAGCGGTGAAGTGTGTGGGATTTTTGAGAGCATGAGATTCAAATGGGTGAGGTCCTGCAGAAACTCTTATTCAAGCATGTGGGTTTCTCTGCTCAGAGAGGTTATTAGTTTTGTAGTCAGTATACCTGCTGATTTTGAACCACCTTTGTTGGACAGGACACATTGCCTACATGGATGACATAGAATTCCAAAGTTGCTAGTATATGGTCTGTTTAGAGAAGGCAGTTGTGGTCTTGGAAAATCCAACAGATGATTCAAAGACAGCATTAAAGCAAACCTTAATTTCTGAAGCATTGCCTGTCGGTAGACACAAGCTCATTGTCAGATCCTTTGGAGACTACTTTGCTCCAAGGGTACCAAGATAGTTGAACAGAGAAGGGCGATGGCAATCCAGGATAAGAGGATCCAACTAAATATGTTTAACTAAAACATTGCCTAGGTTTGGGAGTTGATCCTTCCCAAATCCACAGGAGGTACTTAGCATAAAAAAATTCTGCTTTTATTCATACATGAAGCCTCACAAAGCAAAGTGCCTGCTCATCTGTTTGAGTCGACTCTAAACAGAATCCAACCAGATAGCACGGGCATGCCCATTCTGCCCATAGCTATATGAAACTGTAGCACACTATCTGTATCACTGCACTGTACTAAAAGATTTATGGACTCATGATCTCCCAGAGCAGTTGGAACACACTATATGGAAACAGAACACAGCTCCAAAGCACAACTTTCTATTATACCATAGCATCAGGCAGAAGGGGTCAAGTCAAGTAGCCTTGAGTTGGAAAAGTAAAGTAAAGTTGACTTGACTCCATGCATGAGGCCAGCCTTTATATTCAAGCAACTCCACATTGTGTGAACTCACAGTATAAAGATGTGCCTAAGGTAATTTGTGGGATATTGGTCCTGAAATGTTAGTAACCCGGCTCCACAATGTTGACAGAGGTAAGGAGTGAGCAGACGCAAACAGATGCTCACACAAAGTAGGATAAAGGGGAAAGTGCTCAAGAAGACAAATGTAGAGAGAAAATGGAAATGTTACGCTGCCAGAAATGGTCTTCCATTTTCTCTCTGTATTTGCCTTCTTGAGCACTTTCCCCTTTATCCTGCTTTGTGTGAGCATCTGTTTGCGTCTGCTCACTCCCCACTTCTGTTACTAAGTGCTCCGTTTCCACCTTGTACTCCACAATGTTGCAACTTCTTACAGGTGATGCTAATGTTTCTCCAAAACATGAATCTCCTGTTGAGCAAGACACCAACTCCACAGATCCAGGCTCACGTCTTTCCTTTGATATTCTCAGCCTTGGAGGCTGATGCCCCTCAGATCCAGGTAGGATGTAACACTATGCTGACCTGAACTCCTGCCACCTCCTATAAACATTATACGGGATGACATGTGCATACAAAGTGGCAACCATAGTTCCATACAACTTGCTCTTGAGATGCAAATATTGAAACCCCTTTGTCATTGTGTGCATTAACGTCTCTTAGATACATGTGTGAAATTTGGTGATGAAAAAACGGTTTTAATCAGAGATAAAGTTTTCCTGAGATCAACATCCTTGAAAGTGAAAAGTGCACATTTTAGCACTTCAGTGTGCAATTTAGCATGCAAAATATACTGAATTAGAAAAGGTCAGTACATGCCACAGTAATGAAGTATATTTCTGCAAGAGAAGAGTAGTCTATCCCCGTAAGGACCAACAGATCTTTGAGGATTTAGTAGTCTTCACCACTAAAAATTGTGATCTCCTTTTACCCCAACTTTCATTATTATGGAATACAACATTACACGCTAACAGGACAGAATATGCACCTTTGTGCAAGTCTGGATATTATTGTTTGCATGTGGATTGCATGTAGATTGTCTTGTCATGTCATATTCTGCTGTGAACGATAGATCCATTGCTGCCACAGATTTGCACTGCTGAATCCCCAATCCAAAATTTCTTGGGAAGATAGATTGAGAATCAAGGCTGAAGTACATATTGGGGAACATTATAGTAACTTGTTGCAAAGGAAAGGAAAGGGAGATNNNNGGGGGGGGGGGGGGGGGGATTTTACTTACACCTGTAGTGGCACAGTCTTGTTAACTCACATAATGCCAGGGCCTGGAATGCAGAAGTGGAAAACAGCAATATTCATAGCATTAGGATTCAGTGAGTTACCCTTGTCACTGCATTTGTTTTATTATAGAGACAGGCTATTTGCCTTTAATCTGCCTTAAATAGAAATGGGCTAAATGAAGCAAGCGAGAAAGGATGCAAGTCGCCAGCACTTTTATCTTCTCCGTTTTGTTTATATCTTGGAGAGAGAAAGCAAGCAGTTTTGTGGCATTGCCTGACTACCGAGTGAGCAGGCCTTATAATTATACTTCTCACTGAGCATTTCTTTCCCCACTGTCCCCACAGGGCACACTGCACAATGTCAGTTATCCTGCCAGTAGCTTGTGAACAAAACATTTGCTCTTTTTGTATTAGAAAGGTATTGTTTTCACCGTGGTACTATTATTTTTAGATGGCACTCAATCCTTATACAAATGTGCATATGGCAATGTGTTGTCTGAAATCTCTGTTCCCGACTCTGCCGGCAGGGTCATTGAAACCAGTACCATTGTGGAAACAAAATCTCTCTGATTGTTCCATTGTTATGGTGCTTAATGTTATTGATTTGAAGTTAGTTGCATTGTGATATTATCACACATCAATTCCAAGCTGTTGTCACATTCTGACAATGGTGACTCAGATGATGCATTAATGAAAATCAAGCATTTTCTACACTTTTTTGGTGAAGAGTGGCTAATATCAAAATTTTGTCAGATATTTTACCTAGTTTAGCTGCCTAGTTGTGGAAAGGATGAGCTGCGCCTGAATACAGGAATTGTTTTATCATTGAAAATATTTCATTATGAAACGAAATTGAGACCCATATTTATTCTCGAGAGAACTTGTTTTGATACTCTTAAGACAGCATTTGCCAAATCTTTGTTACATCACTGTTAAAATCAAAGTACCACTGCAGTGGTGTAGCGAAGCAAACTTTTGGTCTCTACACTACTATAGTCCAAGTGTGATGCTGATGGGAGGCTTGATAGTCTTAAGATGGGTGTGAAAATTTCACAGCACCATTGACTGAAAGGAGTTTTGTACTGTTCCTTACATTTGTTAGTATTGATTTGCATTATCCGATGTCTCACCTGATGTCTTTGTAGACCAGGGATGGAATGTCATTGCAGGTGATATTTTGGGCACCACCTCAGCTTCTCTAAACCTTGCATTAATCATTTTTGCATAGTGGCAAACATATAATCTGTACTCCTTGCTTATTCATGCTTCATGTGTGAAGTGAGGTCATATATATATGTGTTTGTCCCTGTCTCTCTCTCTATATATAAATACAGTTGACTCCGCTTACACTTCATATGTGCAATGAAGATACTGTGATTAATGGGAGGATATGATGAGACAGATCTGTTTAGACTGATTTTCATATGCCTTCTTTGAAACATGTAAGGTGTAATAAAACTCCAGACCCATAAATACCCCTANGTAAATATTGCTCGTTATACCGCCAACGTAAATTTAACTCCCACTCCCCACCTCTACCCAAATCCAGCTTACAGACGGAACATCACTTGGCGCCACAGTCAGTGCTTGTTACTTAAACACCAGTCCTACTACACACTCTTCGCTTTTTGGAAGCGAAGTCCTGATAGGCCTACTGATGGGGCATGCAGTGGGAAAGGCGGGTCACAGTTCAATCTCCTCTCGCTCAATAGGCCTGGAGAGTTTGTAAACGAACATAAGCGCGCGCGAGGTGATGCTTCAGCTGGTTCACAAAAAACAACAACAACAAAAAAATACAAATGAAAGCAATGTAAACTTCAAAATGACAACGAAGGTTTATAAATGTCGAGTGGAGAGATAAGGAAGATAACTGCATTGTTTTTGACATGTTAGCCAGTCCAATGTTGGTAAATTACTTATTTCCCTTGTTCGACATGGTATTTTCGTTATACCGCCATTCTCGTTATACCGCCATTTTTCTGTTTGCCCCTTACTTGGCGGTATAACGAGGTTTCAGTGTATATGTGTTTGTCCCTGTCTCTCTCTATATATATAAATACAGTTGACTCCGCTTACACTTCATATGTGCAATGAAGATACTGTGATTAATGGGAGGATATGATGAGACAGATCTGTTTAGACTGATTTTCATATGCCTTCTTTGAAACATGTAAGGTGTAATAAAACTCCAGACCCATAAATACCCCTAAATGTAATAAGATAATAAATATATGATTGTCACTCTAAATAGTCAGTATACAGCAGATATTAGTTCCCAGTAACAGCACTAATTATTTTGCAGCTGTCAGAATGAAGTTTATGTAAGCTAAGATACCAGGCAGACAAAAAGCAAAAAAATTCTTGATGAACTGGTAAGTTGAATGGGGGCTTGAAGAACAGTGAAATGTCAAGGTGGATAGCAGACAGGCAAACTGGAAGGTCTATGATGGCCTTTATCACACAGCACGAAAATCAGCAATGGTCAGCTATAAGCATAGCAATTCTGTTAAATGTTTTGTTTGTTGTATTTAATTGAACATGTTACAGATGTTCTAATAACAATGCATCAGAATTAAACATGTAACCACTCACATAGAGCATCAGGGACAGAGCCAGTCTGGTTGTCATGTCATTAAAACAAAATAATGATTCAGGTTTTGACAAAGTATGTCATAAAGCTGTTACAATAAGGACATTAGTATACCACTTCAAGACTTCATAACCTAGAATATCATAAAGCCGAACAGTGTGCTCACTCTTGGTAATGCTGTGATCCTGAATCACAGTTTTTTTGTTTTTTTTTTCATTCTAATAAAAGTTACTAAATTAACAAACTTATTCCTTGGAATTTGAGCCATTCCAAGATATTTGGTCTCATACCTGAGAAATGACAGTTACAAAATGAATTTGAAGTAAGAATCCATTGTTTTAGGATTATGTTGATGATACTTTAAAGAGAAACAAATGTAGCTGTGTGTACAGTTAAGCTTATTAAAATCTAATAATTTTGAAATTGATTCTTGAGTGCAGTGATAAGAAATAAGCTGAAATTTATGTTCTTTCCATGTTTTGAAAATTATCTGTGTTACACATGACATGAGGTGATTCACACAGCTGCCACTTGTGGGAAGTAAAACCTTTCAAACTTCTTTGAGGATAAGGGTCTTATTAATGTGATGTGCACAGACAAAGAGGGAAGTTTTACTTTGGGAAGAAAAAAAAAGGACATATTAGTGTGTAAAACTGATGATTTGTTATGATAAACCATATTTCACGCAGTGTTTGGAATTGCTCATTTGAATATGTGGGGTGTTGTATTTAACTCACAAGACCAAGAGTGAAATTTTCTTTTAGAGAGGCATGAAATCTCAGAATCAGAATATATGAGCTGAGAGTTGTCTTTACAGTCTTATCACACTGTTGTAGCTGAGCTAGAACTATGGAAGTTGGTTAAGTATAATGTTATACCAGATTTGTGGTAAAGCTTTCTGTTTACCAGCCCTATTCATAAAGTTGTCTCTGCCAGCTTTATCCATATCATACTTCATTTCTTACACTGTCTTGCAATTTAATCAAACTGGCCAAATCAGTTGAATTTATACCAGTAGTTTATCAAAACTGTTTTTCCTTCCTTTTGAGATTTGAAACCTTATTTCATGCTGTTTGTATTTCCCACAAATTTATTCATTAGTTTTAGATTACTTCCTTTTGATGAATCTTTCATCCAGGTAATGACTAATGTTATCATCTGTCCTTCACAGCTCGTATGGTAATCAGAAATTCAGTGTAAAATGGCAAGACTGGAATTTGATATAGTGGCCAGTTCAGGAATTCCATAAAATATAATTTGCAGCAGAGGAGTAGGATATAAAGAGGTGGGCGGGAATTTGGTATAAAAATAGTTCCATTTGACTTTAAAGGTATAATATAAAAAAAATTGGAATAGGATATAAAATTGCAGATCCATAAAATGCCAAGACCAGGAAGACAGTGTAATGCCAAAATGCAGAGTATGATACAAAATTACATGGATAAGATTTTGATATAAAACTGCAATATCAGAAATAGAATATGATGTGAAAAACAGGAACACAGTGCAAAGCTGCACTGTGTGGAACAAAATTCAAACAACATATTACATACAGTTAATATTTCTATTTTCCTTGTAAACATATGATTGTGTTTCATAACTTCCAGGAGATATGCACATATTTTTTTGTTTTCTAGAGGATTTTAAGACCATTCTGATGACAGTATCAGAATGCATGTATCAGCTTAAACAAGTGTACGAGAAATTTGCCTTAGTAAAATTGTTGCGGTAGAATCTAGTAAATTAGGAAGTGATTAGGCACAAAAAGCTAAACCTGGATCCTGCTTTAATTTTTTTGTTTTGTTTTTAATTTTATATTTTATTCCAGTGACTGAAAGTCTATACCAAATTCCGGTTTAGGTGTTATATCGAATTCGTGTCTCAGCATATTTATACCATATTACAGTGACTCCAGTTTTGTACTGAATTTAGATGTTTAGCTAAAATATTTAAGCAAGCATTTTTATACTGTAATCTGGAGAAGAAAAAAAATTATACCCATGTACTGAATTCGTATTCTGACAAAAAAGATTAAAGTGGATTCTTTAGAGAGCAATTTTGTATCAAATCCTGCTTATCTTATGCATATCCAAATCCTTATTTTACGATTATATTGATTATATTGAAGTTTGGAGAGGCCAGTATATTGAATTCCAGAATTTAGCATTAAACCCTGTTCCACGTTCCTGTGCATACACCCACCACAGTGAATAGACATGAAATAAGAAATAAATCCCAGGTTTATTTGATCAAAACGATCATATTCTGGAATGGATGCAAAGTAATTGGCACTGGAGTTAATGAAAGAATACTCCATTTTGCACTGTCTATCCAAAAGACATTTTTATTGGAACTAACAACCCCAGTAATGCCTTATTACTGAACATTTAGGAGAGTGTAATCTATGGGAGATTGCACTGTGATGAGATGGCTTAGAAAAAGTACTGAGCTACACACTGATCATTATAACTTGTGTTGTCTGTCATTTAAATCATATTATTCTCTATAACCAGCCTACAATGCCAAATCTTGCCTTTTCCATTACCATCTCTACATATATGGTCATTTTCACTAACCAAGTAGCTATCATAGTTTTTAAAATTATGCAGGAAGCAAGTTGGGGGGGGG
>JAWQUT010000150.1:294453-329638 GCA_033807755.1 Ellobium chinense | reverse complement strand
TATGTAGGGTCAAACCAAAATACATGTTTCTATATCACAAGAAACTCCATTGTCTGTACTACTGTTTGTAATTGACGCATACACATACAAAACATTTGACCCAGCCAAAGTTTGTATGGGTTGATCATTGTTCCAGAAGTAGAAGGGGTCTGATATCAAGTTTAACAGGTTTATCAAGTTAATTCAACTGCAACCCAGGCCACAACAGTGGTATGTGGGCGAACAACAAAGTAATTACATAAGCAACAGGACAGTACATGATACAGATACTAATAAATATCTACATACTGAAGTCACACACTGAACAACTAGATATAGAACTTACACAGTTTTAGCTTCATTCGCATTTCCTTTCTTCAAACATCACTAAGTAGTACTGCACATCATTCAGACAGGCTAACAGTATAACTCCACTGCAATTTGTAGAATATCATATTCTTAGCACTCAGGCCCCTTCTAACTCAAACCATTCAATTATTTTCTTTTTTTGTAGCAAGATTAGAGAAGTAATTTGTTTATAAGATTTCTTATGACCTGTACTATGTATTTAAGGAGTTTCTTCAATTAATATTTGAGAATGATGTGAGAGCATTATCCAGAAAGATACAGGGAGGCATTTCAATCTGTTTTTATTGACTCACTGAATGGAGGCAGTCTCTGTTTGCATGATGCAAATTTTTAGGCTCTTGCATTACATAACTATCTAACAGGTCTGTCTACAGCCTAATGAGTACATTTCAGTCACTTACCACTGTTGTAATGATGAAAATTACTCATCTGAACTTTTATTTATTGCTTAACCCTTTTATGGTAAATTCATTTAACTGAAACTTTCAATGGTATAAATTTAAATCACAATTCACTTCACACAGATTACTAACATATATTTTCTCAAGTATTGGTACATAAAAACATAAAGTGGAAACAAAAATATTACATCAGTTTTATTGTTTGTTATATGTGTACAATAAATATATATTTGTATATATATATATATTATTTTTAGTATTCTTTGTTAATTATCAAATAGTGTGTATTGAATCGTATTTAACTAATATATGTGCTCTTTTGTTTTCTGTCTCTCTATCAGGAGTTGTGTCTAAACATCATCCCCACCTTTGCTGATCTGATTGAGTACACAACCCTCAAGAAATCTCTGATACCTCGCATCAAGAAACTATGCCTGGGAACTTCAGTGTTGAATGTGAGGACTTGACTCTTTTAACTCTTAGTATGGTTATTGTAGCATAATCTGTTTTTGGGGTATTGTTTTTGGGGGTCAGTGACTTGAGAAGTTCACACTATTTCCTCATGACTGATACTGGGCATTTAATGATCTCTACCACCGGAAGGGTTATTTAGTCTTGGTATATGGCTCTTGAAATTTAAAGTAAAACAAGAGATGCAGAAATATTGGCCAGCTGGTTTCATTCTGCACTCAGAAGACAAAAATTTAGGGTAAATGTTTGACAAAGGAATATCAAACCTTGCACAACGACAGTGTCATATAAACTAAAAGTGTCTATATAAAGAGCCTTACAAGGCATCTGTAGGCAGATGAGAGCCATGTGACTTTTTTGGGTAGGTTTAGATCCACAAGAGGATTACATCACGCTGTAACAAAATGATTGTGGAGAAAACAAGGTGAAGAGGGGGGGGAGGGGCAGGTGAGAGGAGAAGGGCAAAGCAGGAAGATGAGGAAAACATTGCAGGTGCTTTGGAGAAAGGGGTGACAGCTGCCATTTAATTTTATAATGTTCATAGATGCATGAAAATATGTATATGAGGGTAATATTGTATTCGAATTAATTAGGTCTTGTTTTATTGCTGCAAGGGGAACACATGACACACAGATGTAGTCTGTATTGCTAATATGGTCATTATTAATCAAACACACCCACACATTTGCAGGAATATTTTTGTGGAGTTACTGATCAAATCTCTACCACATACATTTAATGGGTTCTTTCTTAGTGATTATTGTGCTCACTTTTAGAGATTATTGTGCTCAAATGTGCTATTATATTATATAAACATAACTGTTAAGGTGAGGAAAAAAACAGCATGCCAAACAATTTGTACCAGCCCCTTAAAAAATAACCTGCTGAATTAGAAGAATTTGGTCTCATAGCGCTAGCTTGGCTGCAGATACCATAATATGTGCATGGACACCAGTTTAAAAAGTAAAACAAGTCATTCGGATATGGAAAAATCCATTTTCTTTAAATTTGGAGTCAAGAGGTACACTGCTGATGGCCGAGAAAAGACCATTTACGTTGAATTTGTAACCCGCACTGCAAATCTCAGCAAAGCTGGTGGAGAAATAAACACACATGGCATGTAGCAAAAAAACACTAACTTATTTTTCTTATATTATAAATGTAATTGAAGAAATATCAAAACCACATCTCACAGCTGCAGCTTATGAGTGCCAGTGATATCAAAGTCATTTTTTTATGGGACTGTGCATATAGCCTTACAGACTGCATCTGTTTATTGCCAGAGCTGTAAGAAACTAAAGCATGGTTACTCAAAAAAATGCCATAGTAATGCCACTGCCATCTCCTCTGCCTCTTTCTCCAGGTGAGAGTGAACAGCCTGCTGTGTATTGGGAAACTGATGGACCAGATGGACAAGTGGTTTGTTCTTGATGAAATCCTGCCTTTCCTCAGAGAGATACCCACCAGAGAACCTGCTGTCCTGATGAGCATTTTAGGTATCAGATTATGATGAGTTTTATGACTGTTGTAAGCTGGCTGGCAGTGCTATTACAATATAATACTAAGGCCCTGGGGCTACAAACAGGTCCCATGGGTCTATAGGAAGCCCTGGCCATTGTTGTGCAGGACTGAATAGTGGCTTTGGCACTACTAGTATTAATACCGCCCACATGATTTCCCAGTATTATTATTCAGGCAGACCAGATCACTCAAGATACTTCTCAGCTCAGTATAGAGCAAACAGTGCCGTTGCCATTTACAGGTGCTGATTACTAGCATTCTGACATTAACCTAGACTGTCCTAGCAATGTTGATGGTAGAGAATGTGGATAGGTTGCTTTCTCAAGGCAGTTCCATCATGACCATGGTGGCAATAAGACCCAAGACACTCAGATCCTCAGTTCAGTGTTGCAACTATTCAGCCACACAGCACCACTGCTTCATTTTTTCTTCTAAAATGGATTCAGCCAGAGTATGGAAAGTCATTGTGCTGAGAATAATCCTGGATGAATCAGCCTGTACATTATAGGAACAATTAGTTTTGGTGAATTTAAGCAACTTTCTGAGTTTTCAGGTATTTTTATTAGCTTTCCTACTGACTTGTGTTATGCTGAACTTAATAAAATACATTTCTTATTGACTTTTTCACTTCTTGCCATATTTAGCTCATAGTCTTTGTTATATTTATTGTAGTTTTATGCAGCAGGGTTTTTCAGGAATGTACAAATGATGAAGTAATTTTGTTGTGAAGTTCATTATTACACAGCAGGACTTTACAGATTTGAATTTCAGGACACCACTTCATACTTGAAAACTGTTTTCCAAAATTCATTAAGAACACTTTTGTCAGAAAATGAAAAATAAGTTAAAAGTGTATTCAAATATTTCAGAAAATGTGTTTCTTGCTTAATCATTCANTATCTGTTTAAATGTTCTAAAAAAAAAAACCACCAAAAAAAAAACAACAAAACAACTTCCCTTTACATCAAATTTACATCAAAAGCATTCATAGTGAGTTTTGGGGATAATGGTTCTTCAGCTTGGAATTTGTAATTGAAGATACAGCTCTGTAGGTATGCCAGTGTATAACAGTTAATGAGCTGCTTTTTCAAGGTCTGAAGTTTCAGGTATTGAGCTCTGCCTGTGTTTTAAATTTATTTATAATGAACTTTAAATCCATGTTATTGCCCTGAACAGGAATCCACAAAGTTGCATTATCAGAGGCCAAGCTGGGAATAACCAAGGATGTCATGGCAAACAAAGTCCTGCCTTTCCTCATCCCACTCTGTATAGATAACAATTTGAATCTGACACAGGTAAGTGTTACATTTATTATCAGCATTTTTACAAGACATACAAATTTTTAGTAAATACACATGAAAATAGTAATTACTTAATTCAGTGATATCCTAAACCGTACTGCAATAAGAATATTTTGCCAAAGCCTTAGGCCTTGTCAAACCCAGCTATCTTTATTGGAATATGTACCACATAAAAGTTCTGTTATTTGTGATCTACCATGCAATGTTGAGTAGTAATGCAGGAGTTGTACTTATTATGAAAGTGAAGAACATATTCAACTTAAAGCTTACTATGTTATTGCATGGTAGCAAAACATGGAAAATCTATGCAAGCAAAATTAAACACCTTCCAACAACAGTGTCTGAGTAGAATTTTAAGAATCTCGTACAAAAATCATGTCACAAATGAGGATGTACTCGGAATAACAAGAAAATGAGGGAAATGACAGAAATTATTCAAGGAAGTAGACTGAGATAACATGAATATGTCATGAGAAGGGACTATAATAATGTTGTGGAAAACACAAGAAAAAGAGACAGGCCAAGGAACCACAATCATGAAAGACCTGAACAACATGAATATTTCATCAACAGCAGGATGGATTTTGACAAGAGATTTTATCTTCACATTATAATAAAGGCTAAGGCATCAAGTTCATGTAAGGCCTTTTTATTTCAATATGAATCCAACTATGTCCATGAAATCTGATATGCCACTGTTTTCATCACTGCAGAATTGCAAGGCAGCCTCAGTTTTTGTATGGAGGAGGGTATTATATTTTTAATAACAAAGTCCTCTTTGTAAAACTGTGTAAATGCAGTTATTTTGAATTTGCAGAAGGAATTGTTGCATTACTTACCTTGATCAGAATTCACCCTGAAGGTCGCACCAAGCTTTGTTGTTTGTCATATGAGTCATCTGAGTATTCCTATATCCTGTCCTGAAAGAAACATGCAGTTAGGCTTTCATAGCTATTCGAAGAGTGAGTGTTGCTACTTCTATGTTGAAAGAGGACAGCCTGATATGTCGCCGATAAAGGAGAAACTAAGGTCTGAGGTACACATGAGTATAAAAACAAAGCTGCCTTTGACCACATTTAGATGAATTTAAATGAAAATATTTGATCAATCATATACCTCCTGTTTTTTTTGTTTTGTGTTTTGTCATTAGTTCAATGCCTACATGAGCGTGATCAAAGAAATGCTGGGTAAAGTGGAGACAGAACATCGCACTAAGTTGGAGCAGCTTGACCAGATACAGCAAGAACATAAGTAAGAGGGGATTACAATTCTCAGGGCTTGTCTTAACCTGAGTTTTCTTTCCCATTGTTCTATTAACAGAGAATTAAAGGAACAAGTGACCCAACTCTTCTTAATAAGATCTCCTTAATCACAACTCCTTGAAAGTATGGTGGAAGTTATGATTAAAAAAACCTGCAACTATTGAATACTGTCTTGTATGAACTAGGGAAGTTTGTTACCTGAAAAAGGTTAAATTATTCTGAGGTTGTGATTAACCATTGTAGTTTGGTTGTCAGTCTGATATGCTCAAATCAGCATCTACAAATGTTGTAAATACATCAGCTGCTACTGGTCCAGCATGAAGACATGAACCTTGAACAGTGTGCCTTGGTAACAAAGGGGTCAGACAAATAACACAGAGGCAGAAAAACTAAATTATCCAGGTGAGGCCACTGGGCAGACTGGTGACAGTGAAAGCATCAGGGTGTGAGCTGTGAGCAGAGTTAGCATGATTTGAAGGCTAATTATAGAAAGATTGATTCTAGACCAGTTTTGGTAGATACTTATATTTATATTTGTCTCTTTTCTTATCGTTCCTATTTAGGATTAGATGATGATCTTCTACCTACTTTCAAAGGTTAACATTACTTACTTTTATTACATACTTTTCGACTGCTGGGCCATGCAATTGAAATGTTTTTACAAGTTGAATAGAACATTATGTTCAGTGATGTAGCTCTCTATCATAATTGGTGATGATGTAATAGTCCACTCTTTCTTTTGTCTTCTAGAACACTTGAGATCAGTAAATTTACTGGGGAGAACAGCACAGGAGGCAAGGCCATGGACGGAAAAACATCATTTGTAAGTATTTGCCTTCTAATTTGATTTTGGGATAAGGAATTAGGACATTACTAGTTCAATACTTCCTATGCAGAATGAAGGTCGGAGCTTTTGCATACCTTCTATATCAGAATGACTCCAGATGCTAGACTATATGCTGCACAAATGCCTTGTCAGTGCACATTTGAGAAAACCTGACCATGGGAAGCTTGCATAAAGACAAAACTATGCTTGAGGAACCAGAAACTAATAAACTAGAGAATAAATGAATCAGAACTGATAATTTACTTATGGAGGCATTGTATCTTGGGACTATAGCAATCATATAAAACTAAGCAAAAAATGAAAAAGAAGACAACATGCTTGTTATGAGGTCCCCCTCGTCCTAACTACTTCATACATACATAAAAGACAAAAGAGGATCATTCAATACATTTCTAGTTTAATCTAAAGCCCAACAGGCTATCAACAATGAAGAATACAAGATTACAATAATAATTAAAGGTATAGGCAATAATCCATCATCTAGGTAGTAATTAGTCTCACAATAATTGCGTCCTATAATTCCCACTGGGGTAAAGGCTCCACAGTAAGTATGTTCTAACTCGCGGGTACCTATAACATCACCTCACTCATCATAATCTCACTTCATTCACTCCTTCAGTAAGCAATATCAAGGTTTCAGGAAACCAAAGTAGATAGTACTAATACGTTCGGTAGAGCTTTGATCTAGTGATGGGGCCGCACCTGGGTATGCTATCCCTGGCTAAGTGTGGGTCGAGATTCCTGACTCTCCTCCTCATGTACTCTCACCGCCTTAGATTCCCGACTGTCACTGACATAGCATGGGGTCACGACTAGGCTGGCACTGACATAGATTACAGTCTAGGCTGGCACTGACACCGTAAGGCTACAAGCCGGGTCTCGTGTCTGCCGACACGGAGCTCCTCATCTTGGGACCCTTTAGTAATAAAACCATATTTAAGTAATCTCTTGCTAAAATAGGATAATCTCCATCTGCTGAAATAGGGAGTTGATTATTTATGACATTTATACCCTGGCTGTCATGCCTCCAATGCTGTCTTTATTTCTACCCTCCTATTATTCTTATCGTGCACTCCCAGCTACTTATAAAGTACAAATAATACCTTCTTCCCGACATTCCCATCATAGTACAATACGCTAACACTGCAACACTTCTCTTTTCACTCTCACAGTATTACCAATGTCATGTAATATATATCATATCATAATATCATCAATACTTTCTCACTGACTACGCATCGCTCTTTAGTCGCTGCTCCTAGTTCACATCAGCATTTCATTTAACACATGGGTTAACATCAGATCATTACTCTCGCTATGTTTCTAAGCCCAGGTTACATCATAGGTTAAATATCTAGGCCTATCTTATCCTCTCTATAAGTTTAAGAACACACTTACGAGAAGGCCTGAATCAGTCAAACGCACACTCTCGGTCACAATATCACTCTGTCGTACATATCTTCTCATGCGCAAGCACATACGAGCGTTGGGGAGCTGCTCGACTGAACTTTTTTACCGAGCTTTTATACTCATACTTTCTATCGTCCATTCACTCCCTCATTCTCCCGCTAGCTCTGCTCCACGTACATTGCTTAAAAGTAGTCAGTAGTCTAGACACTGACCCCAAAATTTTATTTTCGAGTGAGCGCTCTAACCTTGGTGACAATGCTCACACTTTCAGATATATAGTTCATTGCACCAAATGACGGCAAATATTCTTTGCCTTTTCAAATTTGCTTCTGCAAGGGCTGGGAGGTTTCAGGGTATGGGATCTCACAAAATACCATAACCATCTTTTTTTCTAGAGTTGGACATAATGTCTTCAACAATTCTGTTTGCCAAAAGGATAAAGTTTATGGCAGAGCAGCACAATATTGATTGACAGACGCACAACATTCAAGAATGAACATTCTCAAAAATAATACCTAAGCCCTGGGTCTACATATGGGGCCCATAAAGCTTTGAGAGGCCCCAGTCACCTTGGATCTTTGAAAGATGTGGGGTCCCATGGCAGTTAATCTATCTACCCCATGTTTAATCTGGGCCCGATCAAGTCCTCTTCTCACTGTTGTGTTGTTTCTGATTCTGATTGAAATAATTAGTGATAAAAGCATTCAAACCAAATCCTTTTCTCACAGTAGTATTTCTTCTCATTATGATGTAAAACGTTGGGGTTGAAAGTCCTCTTCTCACCATTGTTTTTTTTTTTTATGATTCTCTTGAAAACTATTATGGAAGTCCTCCTCTTACTGTACTGTTTCTTCTGATCTTGGTTGACAACTCTAGTGTTTTACTGAAAACTATAATGATGAAAGTCTATTTCTCACTGTTGTGTTTTTTATGATTCTCATTGAAAACTGTAATGATGAAAGTTTATTTCTCACTGTTGTGTGTGGTTTGGGTTTTTTTTTTCTGATCCTGATTGACACTGTTGTGATGAAAGCATTCACGTCAGAGTTGTTCTCAATTTAGTGTTTTTTATGGATCTTGACTGAAGCCTTTTCTCTTTCTCTGAAGATTGAGATTTCACAAAAGACACTCTTTCCCTTGTATTTTCTCAGATGGATAAATTTCTGTCTGGTGTTGGCTTCTCACAACATGGTGGAGCAGGTGACAGTTCCAAGCCTAGGACACCAGCTTCAACAGCAGCAGCAACAACCAATTCAACAACACCAAACTCTGATGTGTCTGTTGCACCCAAGAAAGTGAGTACTCAATATGTGCTAGAAGGGAAGTCAATTATATACTCATGATCAAGAGAAGGTGTTGACATTATGGAAGTATGCACATTTTATTGTTTACCCTTTGAACTCTGACCCCCAGTTATGTAAACCCCTGTTCTCTGGACCCATGCACAAGACAGTGTACAGCTAACAACCAATTCAGTATCACCAAACTCTGATATGTCTATAGCTCCCAAGAAAGTGAGTAGTCGGCATGTGCTTGAAAAAAAAACCAGTAATGTTCTCATGATCAAGAGAAAATATACACATTGTTTACCTTTTGAACTCTGCCCCTGTCCTGTGTAAATTCCTGTTCCCCTGGACCCATGGGGAAGACCATGTACACTTGTATAGCCAAGAGAATGTGTATCAGCCTGATATTTCAGTCTCTTTTCAGTATTTTGAAGGCAGACTGAAATATCAGTGGGTTCAATGGGTTAACTGCCCGGAATGTTTGCAATAGGTAAGTTTGTGATATGAAAATTTTACTGCAATGTCATGGTGGTTTTTGCAAGTGTGATGTGAACAAGTTATCTCCCCTCCATAGATGAATAGATATTGGATTTCTTCTACGTGATGAAACTTCATACAGAAAAATTAATTTATATTTGGAGACCATTATTTAATTAACTATCCCAACATCTTAAGGCTTGATGTGATTCTTAAAATATCCAGTTGTCACTTCTGCAAAGGTTCAAGATCGCTGGGTATTTGAAATCTCAATATTCTGGTCTGGGATATTCTTTGTCTTTGCTTACCTTACATGAAAGAGATTAAGAAATTTCTAAATTCTGTTTCAATCCACAGACAACCCTTTCCCTTGAGGAGAAACAGCGATTGGCAAAACAGCAAGAACAGGAGAGAGCCTTAAAGTCACAGAAACCTTTGACCCCTAAGGGTCAGAGTGCAAGTCCAGTGTCACAGTCCACTCCTGCCAGCAAACCCTCAACCCCTTCAACCGGGCCCCGAGATTTGACCTCCACCCTCATGGAGTCCAACATGCGGAATCTGAGCATGACCCCAAAGTCCAGCTCCATTGGCAATATTGGTGCTGCATCATCATTCGGTGCAATGGGAAATATGGGAATGAATACAATGTCCACAGGAGGAGTAAACTGGCAAGGTTCCAGCTCCATGGGGACTTCACCTGCTGTGAACTGGGGTTCAGCTTCATCTTCGCATTCATCTCAGTATGCAACTCCTCAGTCGTCACTGTCATCATCCACATCATCAATATCGTCAGCGGGAAGGAATGTTGACATGTCTTCTTTTGACTCCTTATTGCCGTCCTCATCGAGTAAAAGGACTCCGATGAATCAGATGGGGCATTCGCCTGGAGTGAGACCCACAATGATGTCAAATCAGCCACAGCAGCCAATGATGATGATGGGCATGGGCGGGATGCAGAGTGGTGGTCCTAACATGGGATGGGGTGGTGGAGCAGGTATGTCTTCCTCAGCTATGTCAGGATTTCCCCAACAACCTGGTGGTGGTGCCGGAAGTGGCATGATGGGGTTCACCTCACCACCTAATCAAGGCTGGGGTGCCCAGTCATCAGCAATGATGGGCGGAGGGATGGGTTCTACCCCAGGAGTAATGCAGCCAATGAAAAGCCATCAGCAAAACCAGGCTGGGGCTAATAAAGCTTTAACCAGCAATGATTTGAAAGACTTGTTAGGGTGATCATTATGTTGAATTAATTTATTTATTTATATGACCGTAGTTCTGGTTGTTAAGAGTAAAATTTGAGTTTTCTCAGTGTAGACCATGGAGGTATAATTCATAAACTTTGCTTTGCACAAGCTGTTTGTCGAATTGCTCATAAACTTTGTTAGATTTCTCTGAAAATTTGCCTGAGCTTACATTTTGTTATGGGCATTACAGATATGATTTTCTTTCATCTAGAATGTAATGGGCATTTAAAATCTCTTCTTTGGTCTATAAATAAACTGAACTATTTTAGGTCAGTTTTATCAACAAGGAGGTTTACAATAAGAAAATTTGATTTCAAAGGGGTGAAAGTTGCCCACAGATGCAAGCATGATCCACTAAAATGGAGAAATGAAAATAATCAAATCTAACATGAAAATCTAAGCAAACAAACAAACATATAAACAAAAAGAAATAATGCAGCTTTGGTTAGCCTGTAAGGAATCTTTTGTTACAATACCGTTAATTGTTATAAATTGCATTTGTAAAAATACTAGCGCACATAACATTACTGATCAAATGAATAAAATGTAACTGAAATGAAATCCATAACCCAGCCATTGCATGTCATCTCATTGCAAAGCAGCACCCTTTTAGTGGTTGCACCATATTTCTTGCCCTCCCCTGTCCTTAAGTTCAATGATGATTTTAAATGTGTTGGTGCATTTCCCATTAATGAACCAGAAGTTGAACCAACAGATTTTAGATGTTTAGTTGTCTTTGGGTTATGATAATCACTCACTCTGCACAGAATAACACTACCATATGGTTTATTCTGTTCCGTGTTGCCTGATCTAGTCCATTAATGTAAATTGAAATAATTCATATATAATACCAATGGGTAGTTAGTTGACCAGTGGTATATGTTCATTCTAACTGAATTTATGTACCAGACCCACCATTTTGTGGTTGTGAAAAAACTTGTGAATACTGGAGCTTGTTAGTAAGCTGATTTCTACGGAAGTTTTGTTTTTGTGAATGTTACTGTGCAAGCAATTCATAGAGTTTTTGCGGACAGATTTCCTCTCGTTCTGTGCTTGGTTCTGGCCATTTTACAGAAATAAGTGCTTCAGTACATTGTGAATTCTTAGAGGGCAGACTGCAGTATTCTACATGTGGTGAATTTGGGCTTCTTTAAAGCACAAGCATGATTCATTTTTCTGCGTGACAACTGTGCTACCTAATGCTGATGAATTATATTCTTTTCACTATGCACTCCACACTGCAGAGTATGCAGTTAATGCTGTTTACTAATAATGCATTCATTCACAACATTTTTCGAGTAAACATAATACTTTCCAAAGTCAGTGCATAATGGCAGCTTCTCTGCAACTTTACTTTGCACCCAAGAAATCGTGATTTAGTGGAGTTGACCTTGAAAAACATTAAGGAGTCCATTTTCGTATTTTAAATCCATTGGGTTTTGGAAACGCATTTTTTTTTTCAGTCGGTTCGAAGCAGCTAAGAAAATCAGTTTGCCTACCTGTGTCTTATAGAATTTATCTCCTCTTCAATGATGTAAAGTAATCAGTTAAGTGATTATAAATTCCAGCTGTACGGTCAGGTTTTATCTGTTATTGCTTTACTCAAATTTCCATTTTGCAATATTAGCATGGGTGTAAATACAGATTATATTTGATGTAAGCCATTTCAAGGGACCATTTCATTAGTCAGAAATATATATAACCATATTTAAGCATTATTGCATCACACCAGGGGTAATTGTACTGTATATAAATTGATGCGACAAGCTTATTCGCGTAGCCCTTCTTCCACCCTCTTCATCCTTCCTCCCTCCCACTTTCTTCCCTATCCTCCTTCCCCACTCACCAAAACAATAATACATTGTTTGGTTACAATTTCTTTTCCTTTCCACTTTCTTTTTCCCTGTTTAATCATATTAACTCACCCTCTGTAAAAGTTAAGAAAACTGCCGTAAAGCTACGAGGAGGCAAGTAGAAGAATTAGCAGATGCTAAGCTTTACAAGTGAACAATACTTGGAACATTCCAGCGTATGTGCCTTCCTCGGCAACAACTAAAACATGTAGAAAAGACAAACAAATAAATAAGCAAATAAAAAAACAGGGATTAAAGACTAATAAAATGAATAAAAACTGAATAGAGTGGACGGAAAACATAACTACACCATAAACAGCACATTAGCCAAGTGGAATGAAAACAGGTTGGAGAAGGAGAGAGTTTTTGTTTGCTTGTCTATTTGTTTATTAGTTTTACATGATTATTGTTGTTGCTGAGGAAGGCACGCACATCTGCTGGAACGTTTATAGTAATCTTTTGTTAATTCATAAAGTTTATCATTTGCTTAATCTCGTATTAATCCACTTTGGCTCTCCCCTGTTCCTCACTTTTATATTTATTGCCTCTGAGATTGTTATTTTGAATGGCCGTCCTTCATGTATCCATATATGTAATACAGATACCATCATGGCTGAAAGGCCTCCATTTACCAATTTTAATTTAGTCTTGTATAAGTGCACCTGGCACACATATTTCCATAGTTCTGTTTTGGTGCTTTTATGTGAAATCAAAGTGGTTTTTTTTTTAATGGTTTTTCACAATCTCTCTCTTTGATCTGGATTTGTCAGCATATAAATAGTTGTCCTGCATTCCTGTTAAAACTGTCGTACATCTGGCAGCCTTGCAGTGATTGCATAGGAAAAATTAATACTTGTGTGTGCCCGAGAGCTGTCATTTTCAATATGTGTCTTGCAGCCAGTCAAAATAAAGTTTAAGTCACCAAACTAGGAATTGAAACATCGGGCTTTGAAAGTGAAAGGTTTTGAAGTGACCATCCAATATCAAATTTTTGTTTGTTGTGGAAGTTGAAAGTAAAATAATTTGTATACACAAAGTGTTGATTTTAGGGACAAAAGGTCAGTAATAATATGTGGTTTGTGGATGTGGGAACAGATGAATGAGATAAAGTGGATGTGGGGATGGATGGAGCATAGTGGATGTGGGGATGGATGGATGGAGCAAAGCAGACATGGGGACAGATGGATGGGACAAAGTGGACGTGAGGATGGGGCAAAACAGATGTGGGGACAGATGGATGAGGCCAGTAGGCCTACAACATTATGAACATATTTATTGTTAAGACTTGTTGGGAGAGGAGGGGGAAACATCTAGGTACTCATCAGACTTTTTCATGCCACAAGGAATATTAACTCTTGGTAAATAGTCCTAGCCAGCCTGGCTAATTTGAAACTTTGTAAAGGCTGTACAAGAACTCTGCAGTTGACAACAGGCAAAGTCTTGTTAGGGCGCATATCAGCCAGAGGTTATAATTTGCTGTTCTGCAGCTTCAAGTCTTTGACTTTAATCTTTGCATCTTTAATCTTTGCACTTTAATCTGGAAAATCGAAAACACCAACCTGCTTATGGAGATCGCCTGAGGTGACTGTATTAATAAATATGATAGTCGGTCACTGTCGACAGGTCTTTGTACTTGGACTCTTGCACTAACAGTAATTCTGGAAAGCAGTAAACATACCAGAGATGAAGCCTGTAACATGAATGTATTTTTTGTCTAAGATTGGGCGACTTTAAAGGTATCTGTCACAGAATGTGTGTGATCTAGCATTTTATTTTGTTTGGCTTTTCTTAATCATTGGTTTTGTCAGGGCAATGTCCCTTATTGGACGATGATGATGTTAAAGATCCTGGAGATGAATACTGCTGAACTGTCAACAGTTTCTCTGTTTTTCTTTCCCAGTTTGTTGATTTATATTCTTTAGGAAACGGCCATCAGTAACGGCATCTGTGAAGTTCTGTTCTGAAATGGCTGGTCTGTTTTGATGTTCTTGATTTTATTTACACAGATCTCTTGGTTCAAGGGGTAAACATTGTTTGTTACATGTCTCCTGTGCTTTGATGATATGTTAGCCATAATATTTGGTACAGAAAATACCGGGACAAATATTCAGAGGTATTTGACATTGTAACCTCTCAGTCATAGCCCTTTACAGCTCTTTCTTGCACCTGTGGATGTATAATAGAGACATGTAAGTTGTGTGAGCAGTGAAGGGTGAAGACGAGAGCGTGACAGAGTGAGTGACTGGGGCGGCGCATGTATCATGTAATATGTGTGAGAGTGTGTGAGTCTGTGTCTGTTAATGTATGTATAATTGTATGCATCACTGTAACAAAGAAAAATTTCCCCACGGGGATAAATAAAGTATCTTATCTTATCTTATTTTCACTTTCTCCAGTATGTATGAGTTAAGAAACAACATTAAGTCTTTGAAACAATGTTCATGTTTAACTATTTTAGCCATGTTAATAACACAACACCCATTCTTTGAAAGGACTTCCAGTGCCTGAACAGTGATACAAGCATAGACCTACTGACCTAAGACAACAAAGTGGTGCAATCCTTGACCATCAACTGACCAAGGCAATCATTGCAACTTTTGTTTCAGCACTTTAGCTTCACTATAGTATCTATAGTATAATGCCTCTGACAAAAGCAAAGTTTTTTGATGCAGGGTCATTCCATGGAATTTATGCGGCCAGTGAATCTCATTTATTATATGGAATGTTCTTCAGCCTTGATGTTTGTGCCGAAGCAAAAGATCTGTATGAGAATCAAATGTGAACTCAGCAGCTGTAATGAAATTTGCTATCAGTGAATGTTGTCTTGTGTAAGATTTTTATTTGTGTTTGTCAAATTTTTTTCTATGTACGAGAAATCATTTGCCATTAAAATCTTAGTTGCATGAAATGTCCCGAAGCCATATACTGTACGTATTCTGTGATAATCATAGAGTTTGCTTATGTGAATAACTCTTGTCGTGAAATCATTCCATATTTTCAGGTCACATCTATTAATCTAGCATTGTCCTCCTTCCTTGTACATATTTCAATGGAATTCCCCCCCTCCCCCCAAGAAAAATGTCACTGGATAACAATAATAATAATAATATTTAATAATTATAATAAATTACTGTTAACTGGAAGTTTCTTCAGGATACGCAGGCTTAGTCAACTGTATTCAAAGTAGTATGGGTGACATTTTTTTTTTCAGTTCATATTATTTGAGTATCATTTGTATTCCCTGTGTGGTTTTAACATAAATGGGAAATAGAAATGGGACAGAAAAATGGTTTGTGTTTTCCATGACTTTGACATGTTTCCCAATAGTCTATCATTTATTTCCATATATAATTACTCTTTGTTGTATGAAATTAGTGCAGCCTTCAAAGAAATTTTCACTCTGGCTGATGCATAGGAGAGTAGTTTCAAACTATGAATCATCCCTTCTATGAGTTTGCATTTTCCATGCTTTGACCATTAGTTGGCCATTTTGATTCCAGGTATTTTCCACTTTTCAGACCTGAAAATGTCAATGATCATTTTCCATTTTTTTTTCCTCAGATTTTCCAGATCTGTGGCATGCCTGAGGATCTGTTTGTAAGAAAAGTAAGATTTGTAAGAAAATGCTTTAGTTTTGTTGTTCATTTGGCAAATACTTTTTTCACTGAATGGTGAGCTGAACAGCTTCCCAGACATCATGATCACAGTTTTAGAAATTATCAGGGAAAAGAGCTTTGTCTTTTGTTAGAAATTGCTGGGCATGACAAGGATTTGGTTTCATTTTATGTGTTGCAGGCAGTCATTTTACTAAATAGGAAGAGTTGGGGTAGGCCTGGCACTGTCTAACCTCGTGGTTTTTGACAAATGGCTGGAAAGTGTGGGTCTGATCTGCACTAATATTTTTTTATGAGAGTGTGGGGATCACAATTTGAAAGACAGCAGGATGTGATCATCTTTGCTTCTTCCCAGTCATGCATAAAGTATTGATCTTGTTGAGTCTGATCTGATATGTGGGATGATTGACTAAGGCTTATTGTGGGATAGCCAATAGCTGGGCGGTATTTAATGTTGGTTTAATTTACAAGCTGTGTTCAGACCGAAGAGGTTAGATTTATTATCCAGTCTTGTGCAATTTCGCTGAACACATACCTGCTTTCTTCTTTCATTTTAAATGCTGTGATATTTATTATCACAGAGTTATGAAATTGATGCAAATTGTTATTAACTATGAATAAATGTTTAACCAACACTGTAACTTCTTGCTTTCACTTGCTTGTTACCTGAGTTGTGTCCTGTGGTTTTAATGCTGGCACTAACCATCCATGTCTGCTCTCTAAGCTCATCTACATATAAGAAATAATATGGCACCAAAACCATGGAATTCCTGCTCACATGACTTCACCTGATATTACCTCATCAGGCCAAATCACCTGATATTACCTCATCAGGCCAAATCACCTGATATTACCTCATCAGGCCAAATCACCTGATATTACCTCATCAGGCCAAATTAACCATATGAGTCCACTCAAATTAGTGAATTGTCTTGGCATACCTCTCACCATGTACCCCAGTCTTCAATGAACTTAAATATCTATTGACAAATCGCCTAAGTACCCTGACTATCATAAGGTATCATTTCACAAATGGATAGACTGAGGGAAATGAATGAAGTACATGCACAGTAAAACCTCAGTATTAATACAGTGGAACAAGGATAATGTGTACACCCTGAGATTGACCCAAAGTGTACTTATTAACAGAAATATATATTAACCATACACATATTCTTAGAGAAGAAAAATCAGGACCAAAAATACTGTACACAATACATGTGTTTACGTAATAAGGGTGTCCATATTAAATGTGCTTCTCTGCAATAAAAATAATTTTTTTCAATGCATCAAGGGCATACTATCATACTACCTCCACTGAACTGTGCAATATGACTACGACAGAGATTGAACCCATAATCTTTTGATCCAGAATCCAACCTTCCACCCATTCATATATATAACATGACACAGAATCAATAGTTTATTCACACTTTTAAGGGTAAACTGTAAACACCTGTACACTGAAGTTTGTTTCACAGACTCAGAAGAGGCTGTCAAATAAGAGCAAAATGTACATTCCTGCTTAACATTGGTGAGTGAATGAATCTTGTAAAGACAATTACTGTAATAGTGAAAGTTTCCCAATTTTGCAACCCCATCATGTCTGTATACTTCTGCTCTCTTGGCTGCTTGAGCATCAATTCTGTACAAGTGTGTAAGCCAAATCTATCTGAGATTAAGGGGAGGAGCAACAGCTGACACCTAAATTGTTGTGTAGAGACCAAATCAGAATACAGGAACAATATGCATCAAATATCATTTCCAAATGTGTTTTTAAGCATCATAAAAATTTCAGTGACTTTCATTACAGCGGTCCTCCTAGTTTTTGTTTACACATTTCTTTAATCTTAATAAATTGCATTTTCTGAAACAGTATTTAGGCATACAGATAATTTGCATATAAATTTGCAGGTGCTCAAGACGCAAAAAATACACAGAAACCAAGACTCAATTTTGTTTTTGTTATATTTGCAGATTTGGGGCATTTCAGCTGCCGCTCCTCCCCCTGAGGGATCATTTTCTAGTTGCAGCTCACAGACTATGACCAACTTTATTTCCAAATGTACACTGAATTGTATTCTGTGAGAGATACGTGAAATATTATTTATGGTTTTACAAACAACATCAAGCTTCAGCATATTAAACATGTGTAACTACCTCAGAGTGCAGCACACTGACACAATTCATTTACAAAATAACTGCAAGAAAAGTTTCAGTTCTCTGAATGCCTTGAAGTTAAGGCCACTATTGATTACATACCATTTCTTTACGCTGACATGAATTTGTGTCTCTTTATTCTATTGTAAAGCTCACAGGAAGTACAAACTTGGATAAGACTAATAAACAGGAAAACCACAATATAAAATGCAAACCAATAAGCAAGGCAATATTAATAAAATCTTGAGGGAATACAGATAGTGAGGTTCAACACTGACCCTGTTTGAACCAATACAGTAGTTTAGACCTATGGAATAAAGAGGTAAATATACAATATACAATAGGCATATGAAATAATTTATGCCAGTCCTAAAATACTGACACCTGATCATAAAAGATAACACAGTGTATACTGTAGGTAGAGACTGGGTGTGACACCAGCAGTTCTCACAATATCCCTGCTCATAGGCAGTCAGCTTACCATCTTTAAATAATGTATCAGTTTACCAATTTGGACATGCTGTATCACAAATATCCCAGCATTGAACACAAACCTCCATAGCCCCTTGGAACTGTTATTCTGAAAACAGCTCACATTACTCTGCTGAACTGCTGGAAAAGTTCACAAGATCTTTTAATAAACACAAAGGCCCTTCAATAAATTGTAAAAATCAAACAGACTACCAAACAAAAAATCTTACAATAACAGATCTTATTAAACAATAACAAGCAAAAACATAAAGTTCACAGTAGCCCTGATATATTATAGCCATTCAGTTTTGTACAAACAAATCAACAAACCAAACATGATCAGTGTAACTGGAATGTATCTTAGCTCAAATGAGGTGGATATTATGTAAAGTGTGATAGCTACTGTATTCTTTGCTGGTGAATGCAGCATAGAATTTTTTTTATCCTTTCATACCTGCCTGAGCACCCTTTGCTTTATTCTGTATGTCATATCAAAGGGCACAATTCTGTCAAAGTCAACACAGATATCACATAAAATAATATTTTTATACTGTATTTATTATCATGACACTAGAAGTATATAGCGGACAACTCAAGGGCAGACGATGGCAATAATCAGGTAAATCTAAGGTTATGGGATGCTGTTTGAGCTTGAGGAAGTTCAGAAGGCTAGACAGCTTTTAAACAATCATATTTTAATTTACTGATGAAATGGTTTTTGTGAACATAAAGAATGTGATCGCAATGTAGTGTCTCAAATATGTAGCATATTGAAATTAAATTTAACACTCTAGTTCCTTTCCCCCCAGTTTATTTCCCCCTCCCCCAACAACAGTGTTTGCCAGATTTATCTCACTTCCCTTGAACAGGAAAACCAAACCTTGGTGGTGCAAGTAGAGTGTGTATTGTGGTTGATTGTTTCAGTTGGTAGTAAATCTCTGACTCAGAGCAATAATGGACCACAATCTTAATGGGTCATAAAATTCACAGTCAACTCAGCACAAGATAGACACAATCAGCTACTGTCCACGCCTAGGAAATCAATCCTGTAACCTCATAAATCTGCCACAGCAGAGAGTCATTAGGCAATGACGTACCCCATTTACAACCTGATCCTTTGATTATATGAAGGCATATCCGTATCGCTTTTACCCAGCACTATCCTGAAGCTCGTCTCTAAGTTTTTTCCCAGAAATAAGTGAGCTTAATCTGTTCTTCAAAAGAGAGTCTGAGTGACCATTTTTTTTTTTAAGTCATGATACCACTCCTCTCAAACACTTATAATATTGTTTGACTTCAGCCCTAACCAATGAGGGCTATTTCTTTAGATTTAAACACAGAAAGACATCCAAATGGGTAGAAAACAAGGGCTCGGTAAGATTTCATGCACACATTATTTTGTACTACAAAATGCCTCAAGACCTGTGTGTGAAGTCAGCATATTTAATCAGCTGTTTTGCACTTTTATGATAAGATACTCTCCTTTCCCAGAAAGTTGACGCTGCAGATTAATTTCCAAAATCCTGACCCGAACCTCCCAAAATTTGGTTTGCAGTGTTTCTACATGTGCCCCTTGGAAGAAACATTGTAAAATGCTAACTCAAACAAAAACTGTAATCCTTAAATGACCATGACTCTCAAGATGGCCTTATATTTTCTTTATGATCAAGTAAACTTTATATGAGTAAGCCCTCGTATATAAAGATCCTAGACAACTGCTTAAAATTTTGCATCTCCCTCTGCATGGCTTAGGCTTGCACAGCAAAGTATATCATAATCACAATTCAGTTAATGAAATTCTTTAACCTAATTAAGAAAAAAGAGACTGATTTCATACTGAAGGTAAAAATCAAAAGCCTGAGAATTAATGCACTGCTTCATTACAATACATTTTCCCAAGATGTTGCTATTACATGGAACAGATTGTATTAAATTACTTGCATACAGAAAACATTCTACAGCTCACTGATTTACCATGGTACACTGCACACATGTAAAATGTGAAAGACAGGAATGATGAGCCCTACTTCAGCCTATTTCCAACACAAAATATATCATCAGATGGGACATATTTCAAGGAAATTATCTGAACAAAAGTGTACCATCAAAATGTAACCTTGCAAAGAGCACTAGTGCACTTTTCTCTCAATGTGATTTTGCTTTGACATAAAGTTACTTTACAATTGTCTTGCAAGCATCTTTCAGAGGATATCTCTGCAAGCAAGTAACCACTGTGCAAGCTGAGCTGTTGCCATACTGATAGCCACAATGTAACCTACCAAAATCTCTTATCTCAACAGGGTGACAATAATTTAGGTTATGTCCTTGATACTTCCTCCCTCCTCCCCCATCTCCTCTTTATCAGCAAATTCAGGCTTACAAAGTTTAATTTATGGCACTAACCTACAATATCACTTCCTCTACAATAAGTAACATAACCCCAAGTCTTCAACTTCAATTACTACAGGATCACAATCTGCTTTTGAACGCCACAGTAAATCTACGAAATGATATTTAACACTTCTTCAATACTTCTTTGTCCCAGTGGTATCAGATCCGTCCTTGTGCCTGATGCAGTAATGAATTGACAGTCTCAGATAAAATTGTTAAGCAACTACCTGTATATTGTTTGGTGAGAATTAGTTTGTCAGGATCAGGCATAAGAAAATCAAAAACTACAATTCTTTGTGCAGTTGTTTCCTTTCATTCAAGGAAAAAGGAAAATCTCCGTTGTAGAGAGCTAAACAACAGCAGGAATAAGTGTTTAAGCCTCTTAGTTCCTCATATTTTAAGTGGGTTGGGCCACATCACTCAGGTCATGAATGCAATTCATCAAAACAACAATGATAACCACAACAACAACAACAGTAGCAGCAAACAACTCATCATAGATTACATATTATTTAAGCAAATTTTTGACAAATCTGCAATATACTGATTGTTTATGTGGTGATTATGAAATAAAATGTGGGGAGTATACTAAAGTGCATGCAAACATGGCTGGCAATGCGGGCTACCAATATGGAGCTTTGTCACTGTAAATGAAGGAGGTTTAATACAAAACAAAATGAAGCAAACAACAAGATGAATATCTGGATTTTTTTACTTTACTGTACATTGACATTACTGTTCATTGATCACCATCCCATAGTTTCTCCTTCGTATGTACTTTGCAAGACATAAAAGATGGGCTATCCAGTGAGAAATAAGTTCAGCACGAATAACTTCATATAAGGATGTTGCCATGTGATAACAGTGACTCTTGTAAAAGATACAGTCAAAACTTGAAATTATGGACTGCTGTTCTGTAATTCTAGCTCATTATTTCCAGTTGTGTATCAGATATCTCTAATAGTGAAAAACAAGATTTCAAAAAGTCCAAAACACTTTCCACCAACAATACGTCAGAACATGAAACTTAACTGAGCCAAACTCAAGTTGACCTCGGAAGTAACGGGATAGTTAGCAGGTGAGTATCACATTCACAATGAGATAAACAATGCTTAGCTGATTGGTAAGATCATGAGTTTTGAAATTTTGCCACTTGCAGATGATGTTTATTTGGAGGATAATAATATTATTCTTTTGGTCATCTGGGTGAGCAAAAAGGAGCAGCCTAAAATTTCCTATGTCATGGCAGGATTTCTAAAACACATCAATACAAACTCAAGAGATGTCCAGACAATGCAAGATTTCACGCAAGACATGGTAAGAAAACAAACATAGAATTACCTAACTCCCAATACACTGATAGCACTAACCATCCATGACTCAAATATGTGCTATCAGATATTTGACTTTAGCATAAAGTATGGTCCAAATTTGTATGCTATCAAAGACTCTATTTTGGCATTAACCAGAATCTAAAACTGGTGCTATCAACTGTGCTCCTTTGGCATCAGGTATGATCCAAGTTTGGGACTATCTTGGCATCAACCATTTTGGGCTTTTCAGTGAAGACAGTGAAGAATGAAACCAATCACTAGCATTTTTATTTGGCAAGTCAGCTGGCTGGTTTTACATGAACATGAGCTCCTACTAGATCTGCATGCAAAGTGTGGTCCAAGAGTCTCTGGAATGTATAGATCTACAAAAGCTCATGAACTTCTTTTTGGTATGACATTCCTCCATTACCTCTAAGTTGTCCATTTGGGAGTCAGCACAGGAATTCAAAATAATGGAGGAAATGTAATATCTAGAGTAGGCCTTAGTTTATAAGCTTTTATGGGCAAAGTTAGGGGACTATCGGATTGCACCTTATACACGCCAGGAGCATCACTTTCAATACAACAGTGAGAAAGCCCTTGCACATTTGTGTTAACATCTAAAAACAACAGCAAGAATTGTAGAGTATTTTTAATTCTCATTACTCTAAAGGACAGTAAAATTAAATTAAACAATAAGACAGAAATCAAAGACTGTATAAACTGTTAACCTATTTTTAAACTTTATGCCTTAGACAGAATCTCACAACAGCATCAGAGGTTTCATATATTGTCAGCTGGAATGTTTCATGAGCAACAAAAGTATGTAAATCGTCGCCTTCCACACAAACGGGCGTATCCCTGTTTTTAACGTTTTTAAGGAGAGCGATTTACGTCTGATTCGATCGCATTGATAGTTAGCTTAAGCCCTTACGAATTTTATGCTATATCTTCGTTACTATTTGAGCTAGGGATACGCCGTTTCGTGTGAACATAGTTCTGAGATAGCACTACGTACTGGTGGTGATAACTCAAAACCGTCAAAAATCAGGATACACCCTTTCGTGGGGAAGGCGACGAAATATATTCATGAATATTCATAAGTAATGCAATAGCCACTCTAAGATTAAAACTCTTGACAGTTAATTAAGTACATCACTGACGGTAAACACTACTACTGCTGTCTCTCATTACTACAGGATCTGCATTTGTTGTGTGAGTCTTATGGAGGCAACACAAGGTCTAGACTGAGCATAAAAAGAACAAGAAAATTTGCAGCAGTAGTCTTTCCAGCCCGTGACATGAACTTGGAATGACCAAAGAATGATATGTATACATAACAATAAAATACGGAGTTGATGCTTTGAAGTAGACAGGCTAAAACAGATATTATATCAGAGAGCGTGCCCTATTTTATACTCTCACAAACTTGTAATAATGGATAAGTTAAGTAAGTTGAACTGCATCAGACACTCTTTGATACAAGGCAAGACTCTACATCATTTTTTTGGTTGGTCTTCCACTCTGGTGAGCTATTACTTTTGTTCAGAACTTCTGTAATAAACTACAATGTGTGATGCTTGGATAGGAATGTACACAAAAATTAAAAAGTGATATGTATACAAGGTATATAATGTACAAGAAGTTAAAATGTGAGATCTTGCTCATATTCACTTCAGTTAACCATTAATGTAAATAGCTAGACCTTATAATTACACATTTTCATAATATTTGGAAAAACATACTTTGTTCCCTCATACATATACATCCTTAACATTGAATGTCATTAACTATAGCAGTAAAACATCAATTTCAAGAATGTATAAGTGTAAACTGTTCCTGACAATAACTGCATTTCAAGAAGGCCTCTGGTGTTGGAATGTTATATTATATAGATTTGGCTCTCCTGAGGAACTTGCCAGAACACAAGTATGAGATTTGCAACTTACATTATGTTTAACATTATGTTCAAGGCCTGCAAATTATCATCAAACCATTTGATTCTGCTTCACCATTACAACTTGAACATAAAATCAACACAATATCTTAAGCAGAATTCACTTGCTCATATCCCTGATCGTCTTCCTTTCACTTGGAATCATCTAAATGTTTTCTTCCAAAGATGGTTCGCTATGACATTGGCAAACTATCTCACAATTAATATGTATGGAGTTTGATTTTAAGTTGACATCAGTAAAAATATGCTGTAAAATTAAAAATATGTACATAAAAGAATGGTATCTATGCACTGTCAGTCCCAAGGAATGAATAGATATACAACATGTATATTCAGCAGGTGAGACTTTATGAATAAGCAACCTTTGTGCAGTGCAAGACTGCAAATTCTTTCTTCAATTATTGCAAATAAACATGTGATGGATTGTTCAGGACACTGACCAAAACGGAGAGGTTCAAGAACTAAGGTAAAGGCCCCAGTCCCTAAGAGGACATGACCATGAATGCTATACTGGACCACCATACTATCAATATTCAGAGCTTGCACAGAGTTTTTCTGAACCTCTCTTTGAATTTAAACTTTTCAGCAAATGATACTAGTAAATGCTTTTGGATGTATAACCTTTGTTATTTGTAGGGAATATTAACTGCACTTAAACATACTCATGAGCCCAACTACTTATAACATACCAGTGCTATACCAAAATATTCTCCATGAGTGACAGTTGGATTATATTGTTTCTGTAGATAACTGATAATATGCTTAATACAAAACAATTCCGACTGTCCCAAATATTTTGCAACAAGCACATTCTAGTATGTTTTCAAAAATAAATTTCAAATAGGACCTCATGGGAAAAAATTGGCCTTGAGCATTACAATAGGAGTAAGATATTTTGATTATCATCACACCTAAAATTAAACAAATAAGCGGCATAGTGCTTTATAGACATGAATGCTGCTGTGAGGCTTTACAGTGATCCAGCTTCATTTCGTGGGACTGAAAGTTAAGTACCAACTACAAATACTGTGCACTTCAAAAGCTGGACAAGGCCAACAACTTTACAGGCAACACTTTGTCAGACTAAAAATGCATTCCATCGAGAAGAAACTTAATAATGTTGTGGAAGGAGTATATAAGAAAGTGTTGTAATAAAACATAAAAATTGAGGAACTAGTAACACAAAATTTGAGGAAATTTCTGCAGTCATTCACACTGAGATTTACTTTCCTATTCTTGACAAAAATGCATTTTCAGTTAAACTGAAGGCATGAGTATATACATTCTCTCATTGAATAAAGTGACTATGGACTTTTTTCAGTAAACAACATCTAATATATATTACAAATGGGCATATTCTGGTGAGTAGTAGAGTCATTTCTTATTGGGTCTGAATTCACCTTGGCAAAATGCTGTGATGATGCATAATAAAAAAAACCACTGCTTATAGTAACCAAATGGAATGGCATATTCTTCCCTTTTATATATTATCATTAAGGGGGGAGGAATATGAGCCCAAGCTGATAATTTCTGGAAGCTGTTACACATTATCTAGGGAAGTGTGTCACCAGGGATTTTACCAAATTACTGTGAAAGATCAATTCTGTGAGAAAATCCTGAAAAAAACCTACACTAGAAAATTTCCTGTCCCTACCGGGCATCAAACCAACAGTCTCTCAGCTTGCAAGTCTGAGCGTGCTACCACTACGCCACAAAGATGCAAACTTCACAGCAATTGAATTCCTTAATACATACTGCCTGAATATACTCTCTAATTTTTACATGTGAACCTAGTGTTCACCCATGACTCTGACACACTTCCCAGCTACTCACATTATGAATTGTAAGACATGGCATGCAGTCTCTGCAGAAATTTCTGACGTTTAAGGGAAGGACTGCTACGTTCATTGAGAAGTTACCATGCTATCATGATGTCCATTTTAGAGTCAAAACACATATCTTGGTAATGGCGTTACTACACACTACATCCCAGAATATGCCCCTTGTTCTCTAGAAATAAATATCCCTAATAATTGTCTCGTCGCTTTGTCCTTTCATCCTCATCAGACATTGACCGTAGAATCAAGAAAGTTAATACCATGCCAGAAATCTGGAAAAAACAAGATAATCAAAAATTGTAATTTTTTTCCATGACCCAATTAGCGTAAATCATTATAAGAAATACGCTATTAGACAAGAGTTAATTTGCTAATATGAAACCATGTTTAGTCTAGTCACTGTTTTGTGGCCAACCACAGGTTTAAAAAAGGTTTCATTCTGTTTGACAATTAGTACTTGTTTTTTCAAAGTATTAACCTGTAGTCCCAAGCCTGTGACTTAATAAAAATAGCTTGAAAACTACAGGGTAAAGGTTTTTTTATTTAAAAAATCATGACAAAAACCAGTATCCTGTGTAAGGAGATTATCTATTTAAGGTGACCACTTTATTTAGAGGTGGTAGCCACACACAGGTTCCACTGAATATGAATCTGAGCTGTAGACTTCACATTGCATCCCACTGAAGATTTAATGTTGAGTGACTGTAACATGAGTGTGACATGCTTAAAACATACACAATCTTCTCCTAGAAAAGGGTAAACTAATCTATAGTCATAAGTTTGTTATGTATAAGTAAACTTACCATAATGAAACCTAATACAAAGCCGAGTGCAACAATGATGTCAGACTGATCTAACACTAGATCCTTTGCTTTTTGGTAGCATCCCTGTAATAAAGATGAAAGACTGAAGATAATGTACTGAAATAAACACAGATCGTGATGTTACCTTATAATTATTCAAGTTTAGAAACTAAAATAAGAAAAAAAAAATGCTGTGTGAAGCATGCCTTTCCCTTCCAGAAGCCAGAATGGCCAAAAGTTTATAACAATCTGAGTTGCTATATTTCCAACCCCTGCTGGATCCTGTGCACAAGTTTCTCCAAAAAGTGATGGCTGAAAACATAATAACAAACGGGTGCCTTATGTCTTCTTCCTGCTGGCATGTCCCTATGGGTCCCGAAAGAGTCTCGCAGGCAGCTCACTGCTTGGGGACCAATATGATATTCATTTGGAGGCCACAGCCTCGGCCATTCAGGCCAGACAAATTAGGAATGCACAGAAATTCTGTGTGAGCCTCACAGGGATATCATACATGAAAACCACAGGCAAACCCAGATTTTGTACCAGAAGAGCAATTTTCAGCATCTATGTACCATGCAGGTTAGCCAATGTGCAGAAAGTATGGGGAGACCCCTAACGAATCAATCCCATGTGCTTCCCACATACTGCGTTCAATGGAAACTTCAGTTCCCAAGCAAGCAGCACATAAATAATGTTAAGCTATTGGTTCAGCTGTTTTGGGTTGACATCGTACAATAAAGATGATTCTAAACAGTCTGTATGCCTGAATATTTGTGGATCCATGTTATCACATTCCAGCTGACTGTTTTTCAGAACATAAAATGCAAAAAATTTCAACAAATAGTGCCACTTAATTGCAATCTTTGGCTTGCATGCAGCATTTTAACTCTTGTAATGTTTCGCATCTTGTGTGGTGAGAGCACCCAACTAAACCACTTTTATGCCATGTTACTGTCTTGCTGTATTTGTTGCTGCTAACACTTACCAGATGAGTTAGACCAGCCAACACTTCTCTTGGTTTGATAAAGAGTGTTGAGTTAAACTTAGTTAGCAAACAGTAAATAAAGTACCAGAACCCACTCCAATGCCACATGAATTAAAAAATTCCAGAGGAGCTGACAGCATGCAGCTTACCTTGACCAATAAACACAGTGATACCACCTGAGCATGCAAGAAAATATTTCCAGTTTTTCAACAGAGAATGATACCAGTCATGTTGCAAAACTGACAAAGATACAGTAATTACATACTAATGACACTTTCTGGACATCCAATATTTCTTGCTGCATATATCTAAGATTGTAAAAAATTTTGAAAGACTACTGACTAAATACATACATCATAATACAGGTAGTCATTAGGTAGTCCAAAGGCGTAGTTGAAGGGCGGACCATTTGGAAAGTACTGACAGACACCCTTGTTCTTGTAGTCCCCCAGTACTTCATCGTACACACAGCAAGATTCAGGAACAAACTTTCTTTCGTTTACGATGACCCCTGTTTGTGGAGGAAGCAGCAAAGAACACATAAGGATGACATATCATAGTGCACTGGTAAAAAACGGGCAATATTTCAATCTAGTCTCAAATCCTTCAAATCACGCAAACATAACAACATTCTAACCTTAACAACATTATAAAACAGGACTGTGGACTGTTGAGTGTTTGCTGGAGTGCAGCAACAATGCCTGCAATCCGGCAATAACTGCATTTTACCATTAAGGCCCACTCTTTTCAATCTTAATACTTCAATACTCATGTTTGAAGAATGTGTACTATTCATTAACTCTAGTTCACCTGCCTCCAACCCAAACCACCACCATCATCACAGTACAATGTTTTGGTATTAACTTACAGCCCTCTTCAGTTTTTCAGTATCTAAGACAAAAGCTTGTCATTAAAGTATGGCTTAACGCAATAAACTCATTACATTTATTTTTTCTGATACATTTCTAATGGGCTTGACCACAGCAGTTTGGTTTAAACCTAAAATTAATACAGTCGTCTCTGCTTAATCGTCCTTCCTCGGGATCACGGAAAAAGTGGGTGATTAAGCAAAGAAGCGATTAAGCGGAAAAGGTAATTTAGCCCATATTTTTTATAATGGGGTTAAATTTCTTTGATGTCGTTGTTTGATGTCGCGCACTGATGCCTTCTCGTCACCAGACTCAGGACTGACTCGAGTTTGACGGTAGTGTAGTGCACAAAATGTTTGATCTCCGCAGTCTCTTCATTGGCCACCTTGCAGTAGCCCAACAGACAATAAGGAGTAGGATGGCACGGGATCGACCGTTCATCCACATAACACGTTCTCTGATCTAGCCGAAATACACCAATACGATGTTTACATTCTCCGGTTTCCTGAGATGGAAGGCATGGTAAGTGGAGACTATACGGCTTTCGGCGCATTAGCATTATCATGTCTGCGATGGCGGTGATGAGTAGCATGGGACGAAGGGGGACAAGGGAAGGGGGAGGTGGGGAGGAAAGGCTTATCACACCTATTTCGGCGTGGTAGCNCATTAACTCTAGTTCACCTGCCTCCAACCCAAACCACCACCATCATCACAGTACAATGTTTTGGTATTAACTTACAGCCCTCCTCAGTTTTTCAGTATCTAAAACAAAAGCTTGTCATTAAAGTATGGCTTAACGCAATAAAGTCATTACATTTATGTTTTCTGATACATCTCTAATGGGCTTGACCACAGAAGTGACATGACAGCTTCATTCAGTTTGGTTTAAACCTAAAATTAATACAGTCGACTCCGCTTAATCGTCCTTCCTCGGGATCACGGAAAAAGTGGGCGATTAAGCGGAGAAGCGATTAAGCGGAGAAGGTAATTTAGGCCATATTTTTTATAATGGGGTTAAATTTCTTTGATGTCGTTGTTTGATGTCGTGCAGACTCAGGACAGACTCGAGTTTGACGGTATTGTAATGCACAAAATGTTTTATCTCTGCAGTCTCTTCATTGGCCACCTTGCAGTTGCCCAACAGCCAATAAGGAGTAGGATGGCATGGGATCGACCATTCATCTACATGACACGTTCTCTGATCCAGCCGAAATCCACCAATATGATGTTTACATTCTCCGCTTCGCTGAGACGGAAGGCATGATAAGTGGAAACTATACGGCTTTCGGCATATTAGCATTATCGGACAGGCAATGGCGGTGATGCGTAGCGTGGGACGAAGGGAGACCATGGGAAGGGGGAGGTGGGGAGGAAAGGCTTATCACACCTATTCTGGCGTGGCAGCTGTCACTCAGTAACCGGTCTGCCATCCATCACGCAGTTAAATCGTCTGTGTACATATTTGTTTGTCAACTGTAATTCTTCAACCGCTGATCTTTGAATTCATGGGCGCTGAAGAGTGGTCGATTATCCGGAGTGAGAGGCGATTATCCAGTGACTTTTATATAGAAAAAAATTCGGTTCCCTGGGAAACGAGGCGATTAGGCAGAAATGGCGATTAAGCAGAGTCGACTGTAACAAGAATGTGATTTATGAATCTCGTATCTAGGTAATGCCTAATCATGTGACTTAACATTGTTATTACCATAATGTCAAGTCATCCAATACATTTCTCAACTCCTTAGGGAACATAAATTGTCACTGGCATTTTACAGATGCTGACCACCAGCACTTGAGCAGTATCTGACAGTAGCATGGTATTTAGTCAGGCACTCACTGTACAGATGGATAGACTGAGGAAAATGTGAAAAAATGCTTTCCAAATCCATTTAACTTATGACATGACCACTCACGCCCTTTTGATCTTGTGTCCAAATTTGTAATCATTTGACCATGTTGCTCCATGGCCATATTTGGGCTATTTGATACAACAATGATGTAATCCACTTACCTAACTGTTGCCTGTAAAACTCTGTTCGCTTGTATATGGCCCAAGAATCCTGCCTTTCTCTTTCCTGGTCATTAACTGGCATAGTGTCATCAACATATGGAAGGTCAAACAGGGCTGTTCTAACAGTGTACGTGTCACTGATGGCACAGCATTTCAGCTAAGGATGAAATCAGGCAGGTCAAGAGATTTTTTTGAAGACAAGGAAGTCAACACTGACAGCTAGACTTATCAAGCAGCGCTTTAACAAATCATCTGTGCAAACACACAACATCACAGCAAGATTGCCATAAGATTTTAACAACTTTTCCCCATAACTTTTCCACGGTATTTTTTAAGGTAGTCTGAAATATTTCCATGATAATAATGTGAATAAAACAACCCCTTGTGGTATGAAAACTATCCACTGTTCAACAACTGTTTTCTCTTGTTCACTGATGGGGGGAGTAGTTCCAGACAAACTTGTGAACCATCAGCCCAGTGCTTCAAAATTGTCCATGATTTTTTCCATGAGACTAGCGGTGGCTCGTCATTATGCAACCCGTGCAGTGCCATATAAAGTTTAAAGTTTAGCTCAGAGCATAAAGTTATTACAGTTGATTTCCAAAAATACAGAGACCAAACAAAATCCAAAAATCTTCATTGACCTGTACTCTTTGAATTTCTTTGGTCTTTCATCTCTTACACTTTGCTCATAATGCAGCCTTATATCTTTGTTAAAGCTTGTTAGAGCAAGAGTAGTGGATCTGATATAGGTTCACTTCAGTTCCCTGAAAACTCTTAGAGTTGCTGGAATTTAGATTTTTTTTTTTTTAACCAGCCAGTATAAATCAAGTTTTACTGTATGTTTTTTTTTTTTCTCACATCACGCTGCACTTGGTTCCAGGCCTCTGTAATGTCCCTATCCTTTTCATAGCCACCCATAAGACTTTCTCGCATGTTAGTGACCATCAGTTCTTCCACCTGAAACAAACATGGGGTGAAAGCTATCAATCCTGTGACAGTGAAGCTTTTCAGCCTATCTATGATATGGTGTTCAATATTGTAGTTTGAGGAAGGGGATGCTACTGACTAACAGCTTGGCATTAAGTGCTTAATCACCAATTTGATTTCCATCTCCACCTCCTCCTATCACCTTCCACCTCCTCCAAAGCTTCAAAACCTAATAGAAACATAATATTTTCATGACTAGCTCTTTCAAAGAGCCCTCTGTAATTGGAAATTTCCTTGAATGTTCCTATTTATTTTTGCGATGGGAGAGTTAGAGAGATGGGTGCTGTGTAAATGATATATCAACACCTCATGAGATTCAATTAGATGTTTTTTATGCAATGAGGTATAATGGTCAACCATAAAAACTTGAGATGAGATGAGATGAGATGAGATGAGATGAGATGAGATGAGATGAGATGAGATGAGATAAGATAAGTTTATTGGTCCATATTCTGGAAAATTGCTTTGATTCAGCATTCCTCACTACGTCGCAAATTCTAACAAATGGAATATGGATACTGCAGCTCTGTAACTTCTAGACAAGCTATACCTACCTCTCCTTTGAAGACAATGGCCAATACTGCCGCAGTGATGAGAATAATGAAGCAAAATATCAGGAGACAGAAATACTGAAACAAAGGCAAAAGACATTACAAGTAAGTGAAGAGTTCACACAAATTATAGTGATGTGAATACTCCATGTTTTTTAAGGCGCTCTTCAAATCATGTTCAGGCAAATCTTCACACTATAATGTGTATAAAGGCTATGAATGAACACTAGCCTTCACATAGAGATATTCATGGAGTTCAATGCATCACATATGATGGTTAAGTCTCTGTGACATTGTGGGGCCCTGAAGTGTAAGGATTAGATCACTCAGCTTGCAAGATGTGGACATCAGGCTTGAGTCCCGGAGGGTTATTAAAATTTCCTTTTTAGTCATGCTTCCCTCTATTTTGCTGGTTTGAAGAATTGGATACAATTTATGAATCGAAATGAAGTTTGTTTTTTTCCAACAGACACTGAATGTCAAGAAGGCAGTGTTCATCAGTGTGAAAGGTTAAAGTGCACAGGCATGGTAATTTCATTTACAGGTATGGGTTTTGCTGCTAGTACTTACTATGAGCAGCCACAGGCGCTTGTCATTCCGTAACCCCAGAATTCCCACAACGCACACTGTAATAGTCACAACTCCAATACCAATGATCATGTATGATGCTGCACTGAACAGAGAGTCACCAATGACAAAGGAGACATAGATCTTGGCAACGGCTGTCCATATCCCAATGGAAATAAGAGCTATGCCAGCAAGCTGAAAGACAAATAAAATAAAAAGAGTGATACACAATTGTAAGTCAGTCTGAGTTTAAGTATTCAAACAAATGACACATCAGAATGAAGAAAGAGATCCAGATGACCTTATACTACTAATTTTGTTACCTTAGAAGAGCCCAAACTTTGAACCTGCAAGCTGCAATTAACTGCGCTTACCATTATATTATAGGGGTCAGTAACCATCCAGTGATTTAATCATGGCAATTACTGATCAAATTTTGTTCCAACCAACTGAATCTAAAACATACATTCATACTTCATTCACAGAGAACAACAACAATCAGTAGTGATGGGAAGCTGTGGCTCTTGAGCCTATAGGATTGGAGACACAAAATCTCCAAGGAGCACCAAAATCTCACATTCAGGGGAAACCTGATGTACTGCTAGGACCAGAGTGATGTCCCTGTCATCCATCCCACTGTGCTAATTCCCTTACTCTCTCTCTCTTTCTTTTTTTCTGCTCTCTCTTTCTCATGAATTGAACGGAATATCCCAGGCCTTCAGTAGACGAATACAGTGGATGAAACAAATAAAAGTGAAGCAAGCAGAACTTGACTCTTTTTTGTCGTCCATGATGATTTGTGATGATCCTATCATAGCAAGATCAGTTAGCACTGGCCTCTGCTGAAGACGAATATTTCACATTAGGTACTGAGGGAGTAAGATCAGAAACTGAAGATGTGCCTGTTATAATCAGTATCCTACTTTAAAAGTCCTGATATAAATGTTTTTTTCTGTCATGTAAACTTTGGATTATTCTCTAGCATCCACGTATGAAGCTAGCATTCATCCACAACCCTTAAACCTTAAAACACTCTCTCATTGCTTTTACAGTTTCCAAACAAATGGTTGGCTGATTCATTCAAAAACAAGGAGTCACAGACATTTTTAGTAGCCTTGTCAGAGAGTGTGGAAAAGATTTAACATTTTTTTTTTTTACTCACAATGAAAAAGATGTTGAAGATAGTCAAAAGTACTCTGAGCCACTTCATGTTGTCTGAGGAAATAATAATGACATTCATAAAATAAAATAAAATTCAATAGATTTAAACGAGAAAAAAAAAACAACAAGTTTGATGTCAAATGAGATTAACATACTGTAACAACAGAGTAGGCTGATCAAAGTATTCTGATTTCCAGCTAAATTTTCATTCTTTGGACCAAACGTTTCTGTTAATGTAATTAATGTATGCAGTTCCACAAATAGGAAAAATGAAAATCACAAGTGATGAAAAATCTTCCTAGTCCCTTGTCTTAAGGAATAAGAAAACCTTCCACAAAGATATTCTTTCTAATTCGGCCACAAACTATACTGAACAATGACAATGTTGGTCCTAAAGAGTAAGAACAGATCTGTAAATTTACTCTGAATAAATGAAACACTTCAGTCACATCTACTGTCACTTCCTGAAGGGATTGGGACATAAGGATAGGCTACAAACACAGTTACCTAGAATCCTGTAACACTGTTACTAGTGTTACCTGAATCACCCTCCCTACTGAATCCTAGTAATTCATACGATGAGATTCGTCTCTTGACAATACCTATCGAGAAACCGTGTGGTCGTCAAAAAATAACTGAAAAGGGTGAATTTCTTGTGTAACGGTGAACACCGAGAACAGTTAAACAAAAAGTATTGATTAAATGTAACTACGACGCAGGATCAAAATTTCATACCTGCGTGCCTCAAGCGTTCTCACCTGTCCGCCAGTAACTCTTCCACGATCAAAAACACTGAAGACTACAAACGCGGAAGTGTTTGGATGTTAAAATAGTGTAAGAGAGGTAATAATGAAATCTTCGTGTTTCATATTCCATGTAAGTATGTGTCATCTCCCTTCAAGTGTTCTTCCATCAGCGCCTATAATAGCCCTAATCAGTAAAATTGGAGTGTTGGACAGCGGGGGATTCGGAGACTAATACAGTTACGTTGTAAGTTATAGTTTTGGATAGGTGTAGTTCAGTAGCGGATTGGGAGATTTTTTTCCCTTTGATTTTTATTTTTGAAAAAGGGACGGGGAGGGG
>JAWQUT010000150.1:263677-278112 GCA_033807755.1 Ellobium chinense | reverse complement strand
CCCCACCCCACCCCCTTTAAGTGCTGGAAAAATTTCTGAGAGAATACGATTGCCTAGGATAACTTTTTTACAGGCTCTTCTGTTGCCAAGAACTCTTGAATTTGTCACTAGAATTAAATGAGACAGATGATGGATAATGTATGTTTAGATGGGTGAAAATGTAGGGAGGGCGCAGACGAGGCAGGGTGACTTCCTCCGCGTGCCAGTGAACTCCGGTAGCAGTAGGCGATTCCACAGAGGCCGAACAAAGTGCAGTATTTGGTGAGGCAAAGAAAGGAGTTGGCTCTCGTGACAACAGTTTGCTGAACCTTCAAATGATATTATTCACTAGAAAAGGGTGCCACCCTCCCTGGGGCTATTGATTTTGAAGTTTATTTGCTTACTATCCCTTCTTCGTCTCGTTGTTCAGCATAGCAAGGGACACCACTTGAGAAATTCCATGGCAGTGGTTCAAACTCCGTCATTAATTCTCACCGTCCCACATATGTGAATAACACACTGTAACTATCAAGTTGGGAAGTTAATTAGGAATGCATACATCAGTGAAGGAATCAAAATGGCATAGAGAGTTGATTTACTTGGCACCCGCCCCCACCCCACCTCTCTCAAGAAATGAAGCAAATGATGGATAATGAGTATTGTATTTAAGTAACATATTGTAGCTATCAATTTTGGACGTTTGCTAGGTATTTATATTATAGCAGTGAAGTCATTAACATGGCATAGAGAGTAGGTCTACTTGGCACCTGCTCCCCCCTTCCACCAGGACAAACTTCTCCCACCTCCATCCCCTTTCCCTCTTTGTCATCACTATATTGGTCATTTTCAACATGTTCATTGTTGTTAGATTTTTGTTATCACATAATTAATTTTGTATTATCTCAAAATGTTGACAGTTATGCCACTGTTTATATTCTTCATCCAGAAGTTTACATGTACTTCTGAAGCAGTCAGTATTAGGCAAAACTTGATGTATTGTTGATGTGTATAAAGTTGATGTTTGTTTACACCACTTAGATTCAATATTCAGTTGTTAAAATTAAAGACCTTTCTTTGAGGATGTTCATGATTTGTTTTCACATCTCTTCTATTGTATTCACACCCAGGTTTATTCACATCGTTGTTTTAAAAGTTACAGCAACTTGCTCGTTCTGTAACAAGGTATTATTTGTAAGCATGAGTTGTAAGCATGTTTAGTTTTGTTTGCCAGTCCATTTAATGTAGTCATCTGGTATATACTGACTTGTTTGACATTTCTGTGCAAGTTCAGAGGACTTACTTTTAAGGCATTAGCCAAGCCAAAATCCTGCTCTCAAATTGATTAGATGTAGGACAGATATAAGCATGGCTTTCATGGCCTTAGTAATTGTGATAGGGAAGAGATGAAAGGGTGCACTTTGGGCATCCGTGTATAGTAGTAAGTAGGCATGTTGCAGCCTGTCAGCAAGACTCATATACAAGAGTTTAACAGCCATGTATACTGAGAACAAAGAGTATTTCATGGAAAATAGAATTACACTGTGTCTATGAGATGGCTTTCTGAACTTTGCTAGTAACTGTTTGAAAATCAACAATTAGCATCTTCTTCCCCCACCCCCTCTTTTCTCCCCTCCTTTCAAATTTATAATTCTCTTGAGAGTGTAGCACCCTAACAGCTGAATTCATAATAGCCAAATGTAATGGGAGTGGGTGGGATGGTGTGGGTGGGGCAGGGGAGAGGATACCCCTCTCCTTCCCCAGTTTGCCCAACCGAACCAAAGCATCTTCAAAGGAAAAAATGAAAGAGGCACACATAGACACTACCTCTGACCTCAAATAGAGGCTGGAGAGACATGCCAAAGTCTGGACTTGGCACATATCCAGTGACCAATTTGCTGTGTCATTTCAGTAATACTCAGTGCTTTCCAACAGTTTGCCCTTATTCATGTCATGGTAAAATGTCCAGTCTCTACAATTAAAAAACGCCATCAATGAAACATTTGAAACACTACATTAGCAGAGGTAGGAGAGATAGAGTGAGTCCAAAAAGGATTTTGAAAGAAAGATTGGGGAAAAAAAATTCCCCTCCAGCTCTTCACTGTACTAACTTCAAGTGATCCATTATTTTGTTTGGGGGCTATATGTTTGCCCCAGCTTACCACTAATGCAAGAGCACTGAATCCACAACAGACATCCCTATTACCAGCACTGAAAAGGCCCCAGCTCAAGTGCCAGTGTGCATTATTATCTTATCAGTTATGTAATATTTCCTGCCTTACTAGGCATGTTGGTGACTGACCATCAAGGTGTAGGATACTCTGTCATAAGCAGATTGTAGCTGACAGTCTTCTAATGGCAGGTTTGTGAATTCTGACAAATTTCATAACATTTTTATTGAACAGCAGTTTTCCAGAACTTGTGGTTAGATCCAGTTTTAGCACATGTGAAATAAAATGAGTCATGTCAAGGGTATTGCCTTTTGCAAATATATTATTATATTGTGTAATCATTTCAATTCACTTTAAAATGTCAAACATTCTGAAAAAAATTCAGAATTCAATTCTGTTCCAAATAACTGGGTTCAGATGTGCATTTCTTAAAACAGTAGATCTGGGCATCCACCTTGTCTTTAGCCATACATGCAATTATTTAGTTCATGAAAGCTGCTCTTCAATTCCTTTCAACTAATATTTTTCATGATTTTGCAAAGCATGAGTAATTAAATGTACACTCAAACATGCTAATTTCAACTTACAAGAAGATCTAATCAGTTTTAAGTATTTTTTGCAACATCCACAATACTTGAGACTGATGAATCTTACCCAGTGTCAAATTGGGAATTGCAAAATGTATCAGAACAGCACCAGTTTCTTGTAAAGGATTTTTGTAATGGGTTTATTTGAATGACGCTTTGGTTCATTAATTATCTTTCGTCATTCTGATCCTGTTGGGAGAACATGAAGTAACAATACTGCCATAGTCCTGTAACGAACTAGTAAGTTAGCTGTGATAAACAGGACTGTTGGAAGACACCAGTGAGGTGTGTTATTATCCCTTTGTTTTGTTTTGCATTTGGGCATGCCATCATTGTAACAGACAGAACGCTTAATTCAAAGAAAAGAATGTCTAATCAATGAGTTATTTTGAAGCAAAATCTGTGAAAAAAATTTAATGAACCACATAAAAGATGGTGAGCATTGCTAAGATGGTGAGTATTGCAAGTTCTCAGCATTACTATATTATTGATGTATCACTTTCTTGGATTTCACATACTGTATTGGAGTTTTGCAAGCAGAGTTATTTTCAAGTTTGTTTGATATGAACTGTCTTTACTTTGAGGTCTCTAGAAAGTAGGTTTTTGAGAATGTCTTTTATATCATAACCCTAATCATGTTCTGATTGTGATTTTAATGACCAAATAGTATGCATATAACAGGATTAAGAGATACCTTTATTGCAGGTGTGATTGCTATTATTATGGAAGATTCCATTTCATAGCAGTCCACTTAGTCACAGTTTTTGTTTAATTGCACACTTCTAACAAACCAGAACAGATTTTCTATACTTAAAAGTCTAAAATAAACAGTCCTCCTCTTCATGGCAACTTTGTGCTTGCTGATGAAGTGGCCATAAAGCAAAGTCAACATAATTACATATGAAATAGATCAGAACAAATTTTGAGCTGTGTAATATTATCAAGACAAATATTTTGTGTCACATTTGCAGGTTTGTCCCAGACAGAAGTCTCTTTGTCACTTAACATCTAGATTTTGAAACTAAAGTATCCCATAATTGGTTTAATTTGACTTTTCCATGTTAGTTACTTTGTGCTACTATTCTGTCTGTCTGTGATTCTAGACCAACCGTACAAAAAACTCTTGGTGCTAGAGAGTGAAGATGATGAGACAGGGAGTGGTACTGAAAATGATGGCAGTGAAGATGTGGATTCCATGGCTGTTAATGGAAGGACAAATTTTCCAGCTAAATCTTCTCAGAGAGATCAAGCATTGACCATCCTTCGCAAGTAGGTACAATAATAATTGTGTCACTGATCAGCCTTCCAAATTGTTACAGCCACTGTGCATGTTGTGGCCATAAACTTATGTGAAATACATTTTAGCTGCACAGCCATGCAGTCTAGCCAGTGCTCTGCAGATGGGTTACAAGAGATTTGTACAAATCTTTCATTCCACTGTAAGCAGGTGACGTGTCAAACATAATCATACTGAAGCAATAAAAATGAAGAATACTTTATTTGGCTTACACGGTTAAACGTAACTTTTTAATTTGGATGACCAGAACCTTAACTGAAAGGAGAATAATAGTACATTGTCAGACAGAGGTGTGTGCAGCTGCTGAAACTTAAGTGATGTCATCAATTTTGCCACAAGCCTATGCGGCTTGGGCAAAGGGTATAACTCTAGATGCAAAGGCCAAACTCCAGTCACTGCAGCCTATTTATTGCATTATAAAATAGATGCATGCCATAACAGAGCTATGCCAACAGAGCTATGCTCTGTCTTCACGAAATTGGTTCGGTGGGCACTCTACAGATAATTTTCAGAGAGAAAAGTACTGGAAAAAGGAAAATTATTTTTGACGTGCATGTCCACCTTTAATGAAACAATTATAGCATAACAGAGAATGTGCCTTGCCACTTGGTATCATTTTGCAAATGGTCAATCCAAAATATCCCATTCGGACGTGACTGCCCATTGTCACCAGATGTATGAATCAACAGTGAATATGTCATTCCCTTTGTTTTGTTTTCAGCCGCTATGAGAGGCAAAAGACATGCAGATGTTGTAGCCCAGCAGCTTGTGCCTTGTCATTTGCCTTGATACTTCTTGCTCTGGGCCTTGGCTATATGGCTGGGTTCCTTACATCAGGCTTTGGGGTCTATGATACTGTCATGAACTTATTTCACACATCATCATCTCAGGTGGACATCAGGCCTTGGAGGACAAAATTTTCAGATTATGGCAAGTAATAGGTGGTACAGTTGACTTTGCTTAAGTACAGCACAAATAATCACAATGTTTGCCTAATTGCAACATTTTCTACATAGCAAATGCTACATGTCTGCATAAAATTCACTTGATTTCCTAGCTCCTGAGGAGTTGCAGTTAAGCAGAGTTGGCTTTTATCAAATGTTATTTGTCCTAGGATATATTACAACAGAAGGAGAATGTCCATTTCTTTTCAGTTTTTTTCTTGACAACAGTGATTGCAGAATGGGCACGTATGTAGTGACCATCATTTTCTGATTGATCTTCCTCCTTTGTCACGGGACAACTGGGTTAGAAGCATGTTATGGACTAGAATGACAAGAAAAGTGGTGTCCATTCATGTCATATGGTTTTCAAGGCCAAGTTAAGGATATTCAGTAGAACTTTTGTTATGCTATGCCACTTGCACACTGAGAGCGCCCAGCCCCAACAGTGCATTATGCTATGTGAATGCCTTGCTATATTACTTGCTGACCATCCGTTTTGATACCAGTTGAGTGAGTTTGTCATCAGTATCTCTTAGTTGGGCAGTGTGTACTGAGTTAACTTGACCCTCACATCACACTTAGTAGTGAGAGTGACAATATCTGACTGTCACACAGGATGATTGGGACTCCAAATATTTCACAGTCATCACCGTTCCCGTTGTTCCTAAATTGGGTGTAAAGACAAGAAAGTACTGTTTTGTCATGGTTCATATGTACACATTCAGACTTTGCAAAAACATGATGCAGTCACTGTCCATCTCATATGTAACACATGATAGTTCCTGGTAGGCAGCTTGGAAACACTAACCAAGACAGTTTTACCAAAACATCTGCTATCAAACACCCTGTTCATACAAAATCTTGTACAGCACACTTGTACCATAATAGCCAGATTTTAACTCGTCTAGTCTTGTTACGGAAAGGTTATTTCAACAGTAACAAAGAGGAGGGGGAAATGGAGATTGGTAATATACTTGATACACTTTGGTACCTGTTACAACTGTGTCTGTTACAGACAGATTCCCTTGAACAAGCATTCAGGTTTACTTGTGCAATTCTTTTGCTGTGCCTCTCAAGGGTCTGAATCCTGTGTGAGGCTGGTCGATGCAGATGGAGATGGCATAGATGATGTTGTCATTGGGCTGGCCTTTGGGAGAGATGTTACTGCCATGATTGTGGAGTCCACAATGGACAAGTACTGTGAGGAAGAAGGTAAGCTTAGATTTTATCCGCCTAAACCTTCAGTGTCACAATTCAAAGACTAAAATTTCCACTAATGTAGGTAATATAAGGTTTTTTTTTCCCCATTTACTGGCAGAGTCAGCTTTCACTCAACTTCCTCAATCAAAATATGTTGCTGATGCTTAGTTTTGTCTGGATGGATAAATGTGCAGGATAATCTGATGTTGGTTACATTGTTCTTGCCAGGGCTGAAAACACCATGTGCTGGTGCAGTGGTTGCGCTGAGAGGTTATGATGGAAAGCTCTTGTGGAAAGTGACAACATATGCAGAAATATTTGAGATCAACTGTAACCTTATTGACTCGAACAAGGATGGAGTAAAAGAGTGCATAGCTACTGGCAGACTTGGAACCATATACTCTATAGATGTTCGAAAAGGTACGTTAAGATGTTTTGTTTTGCTCAAGTCATATGATATTTCTCAAAATTAAGGCAAAAAATGTATTTTTGTTGCAGACATAGCAGGTTTTCTAGAAGTTCAATCATTAGAATTTAGTCCTTTTGTGCCAGCTGGGTAATATCTCAGAAATTTGGTTCTTGAATTGTGTATTAAACTGCAATATGCTGATGCTTGCGGGATTTTAACTTTCAAAACATGATACCTCCAGCATGGTGAAATACCAAATCATGTTGGCTGAGTATGCTATGTTATTGTCTGGTGTTACCTAACCACCTGAACTAAGTCAGCCTCAGCTTCTTGGGCGGACAGGGAATAACAAATAAGCTCATCACCTACATCACATGTTGAAAATAGATAGAGCAGCTAAAACAGGTTTGAACACTACAAGCATTGATTTTTTATTGATATGGAAATATAATTGAGGAGTTCGCATTTTGTTGTCCAGATGTTGAGTTGAAAAGAATTCTGTGCATGACAAAGTTACTGTGAAACAGGGATAATCTTAAGACTTGTTTTTCCAGATTCATTTGCTTATAACAGTGACATCATTCAGACAAAAAGTATATTCATGTTTATCACATCTCCGTCCTACACATCTGAGGTTGGGTGTAAATGGCAGTATATTGAAAAACTGATGCTGAAGAATTGTAATCACTTCTTAGTCGCTGGTGGAAGAAGTTTATAATTATGGGTCTGATTCGTAGTGTGAGAGAACACACCTTGAATCAACACTGTTGTGTGTTGTGTAATTTGATTAGTTTACATAAGCTTACTTGATGTATTGATAACATTGTTTGATTCCTACAGGTGAAATTGTATGGGAAGGGGATCCGAAAGTTTTGAATAGAGGCTGGAATATATACAGTTCAACACGGCTTCCAGACTTTGATGGAGATGGTGTTAATGACCTGGTCATTTCTCATGGTGGTGATCCAACAGTGCCTGCAGAGGTCAGTGTTGAATTTACTTGTCTAGCGCTGATAAGAACATTAACTGTTTTGCAGAAAATACTGACTGTCTTTCAGTGGTTATTCTTGTAAAATGACATTTTGGCTGATTAATTAATGCCCGTGGAGTATTGTTCATTTGTGGGGAGGTTAGAGTTTTGTGTAATTAAAAGTTAGACTGAACGATTCACACATCTGTTTTGGCCATATCTATTTGGCGCATAATAGATTGTGATTAAAATGCGGTGAAGTGGACAGTTCATGTAGTGTAATGGTTAATCTGCTGGAACCTCACATATATTTCATTTCATTCCTGTCACATGTAATCAAAAATGGACCATCAGGTGGTTCTCAGCCAGCCAAGCAGAACCAAGCTTTTACAGTGGTTTTTTGTAGGAAATCTCTGTGGAATATTTTTCAGATAATTTGTTAGTACTCAATTACCAGTTCCTTACATTTTCCTTGTAGAGAGTTAAAACCAACTTCTGCCCACCACTTACTTTTTTATTGCCAGGTCCACAGTAGACGATCCGGCTGGCTGGTTGTGCTGTCAGGCGCAACAGGGAAAGTAATTGGAGATCATCTAGCCATGCCAGAAGACAGAGAAACCTACTGTGCTCCAACTTTGCATGAAAGAAGAGATGGATCACAGTATATTCTCTTTGGCAGCGGAGGGGAAACTGTTGGAGGTGAGTACTTCTCTAGAGAGTCACATGAGCATATTCATTGATATCTCTTTGTCCACATAAAGAAGGGAACCTGAATCAGTCTTGATGTCACGGTCGTTAGGACTGTAGAGAAGATACATATTCACACCAAATTTTAAGGACCTCTGACAGGAATTTCATATAAAATGTGTTTGAGTGAAAAGTCATTAATTTGTGAAAGACCTGAAATCAAAAGCACATTTACAGGTCTGTATTTTTTGTTTTTGTTTGTGCTGTGCTCACATCTCTACTGTCTTGGTCACTGACGACTGCTTTCCGTACTTGTGAAGTCACTGTGGGCATGAATGACTGAACAGACTGCATCATGTATACCTCACCACTTATGTAATCCTTCTTCTTAATCTTTGTTGTTTTGCCATTCAGTGACTTTCAGTTTAGCAGGCTAAAGGCTTTTGTGAACAATGTAGTGCAACCGAAGCATCCAATTGACCCACACAGTTTTTGCTTTCAGGCAGCAGGGAAGGCCTAAGCGCTTGATCCAAGGTCAGTTTTCTGACATGACTGGATTATGTGTTCTGTATTTGAGAGGTGTGTCCACAAGAGGGGATGTGCATTATTCCTACTTTTAACTTAACTTAATCCTATGTTTTGTTTCTTTTTCCAGGACGATTCTTGGCAATTTCTGTACCCGATCTTTTTCAGCATGTAACAAAACGTCATCGCAGTGAAATAATGCACCAGCTTCCTGGGAGGTATGAAAACTGGGGATTCAAGCAGCCAGGTCCCAATGGAGTGATCACTATATTTCTGTAAGTACTGGTATCAGAGTTTTCTATAATCATCTTTCTCGAGCTGTTTCAGTTTTTGGTGTAGAGCCTGACTTGTATTCATTCCAGTGTGGCAATTAATGATTAGCTCTGATAGTGCCTGCACAATCATTTGAGTTGGATGTCATGAAAAGCTATGTTTTATGTATTAGCAGTTGGGAAATGTGTTAGGGTCACAAGTGAACACTAGGCTCACACACTAAAGTTAGGGACGATTCAGGCAGTAGGTTTTTAAGAGTTAAACTGCGGTGAAGTTAACTTCCCTGTGGTATAATGGTAGCACGCTCAGACTTGCAAGCTGAGAGACCCTGGGTTAAATTCATGGTAGGGACAGGAAATTTTCTAGTGTTAAGTTTTTCAGCATTTTTTCTCAAAATTTATCTTTCATAGTAATTTGGAAAAATCCCTGGTGACACACTTCCCCTGATAGTGTGTGACAGCTTTTAGAAATTATCAGATTGGGTTCACATTCCTCCCCTTTAATAATAATGAGTAATAATATATTTGAAGAATATGCCTTTCCACCTGGTTGCATATGGAGGGGATGTGATAAAACTACAATCTCTTCTGTTTTTCTGTACAATGTGTTCTGTTTTTCTGTAAGAGAATTTCCTTTTTTGAGACACATATATTACTTGAATTTTCACCACATAATCATTTATCTGAACCTGATATGCATTCCAAATCATGCCAAAAATTCTGCTGCATTTGCAATGGAATTGTCTGCCTCTGTTTGACCAGATCTGAACCTAAAGGCGTCATGGTACCCCCAGTCATGGTAGATGTTAACAAGGATGGTGTAAAGGATATTCTCATGAGTGCTTTCACTGGAACCATGATCCTGTATGATGGTGAAACCATGGAAATCATGTGGAAATTAAAACTGGAGGAAAGAGAATCTTACAGGTGAGTGTTCTTGTACAATCATTTAATATTTGTGGTTTCTCTCAACATATTAAAATTACTTTTACATTACTGACTACATAGATAGCCTACACACAGGACAAAGTTAGGATCAGTTGTTTTGTTTACAGTTGTGACAAAGCTATTGCATATAAAAAAAACATAATTCATATCCTTGGGTGGAGAGGATTGCAAAATCATATTGCATATAAGAAAAACATAGTTCATATCCTTGGGTGGAGAGGATTGCAAAATCATACCCTTTAATGAACCAGTCGGAGTGCACATTGCATCAAGACATTGGTGCAGAGTCACGATTTAGGTGCCTCTAATGAAACTTTGTTTCTGTGTTACAGCACACAAGTGCCAGAATCACTATTAATTGTCTTCAATGGAACTCTTTTACTTCTTTGGGATCCTAGTCCTGCATTGAATCAGTATGGGTCAAGAACTGGGTGGTCAGTCACAGGTCTGCCTCGTACCACAAAGCTTGGCAGTTAAATCCTTTAGCTCAGGCATATATATATTTATCTTGAGCACCCCTGTGGAGAGGACAGGGATATGGCCTGGTACTCTAAGTACTAACACCAAAAGAACATAGTTTTTGTTTCTTATAATGCTTGAAATAATATTTTCTATCTTGCAGTACACCAGCACCAGGCTATTTCAATGACGATGATGTGGTTGATTTCATGGTGCACTGGAGCTGGGGTGCATGGCCATTCTACAATACAACTGATGTAAGTTTAAGTCTCACACTTACATTTAAGCAAGAGCATGTAGTTACACATCACTATAGGAAAGAGTCATGGACACTCAAACATGCTAATTACAGAATACAGGGGACATTTTAAGCTGTATCTCATCATCCATATTTTGCAATATTCACAAATGAAGTAGCTTCATACTTTTTGATTACCCTTGGGAATGTAAAAAAAAATATCTTCCAAACAGACAGTTGTCCTTGATGGGCGTGATGGAGCCATCCTGTGGAATGTCACTTCCAACAAGTATGATGTCAGCTCAGACCTGGTTGCACGCACCTCATCCCTCAACAGAGACATATTTCTGTTCCGTTTGCAAGGCCGTCATGGGTTTGATCCGCATGATCATGGTGCTATACATGGAGCAACTGGTATTCAGAGAATTGTGAGTCAGTGTTTGAGGCAGCAAATGCAGCCACAGTTGATCTAGCAGCCATCTTTCTAGTGCAAGCTATACATACAGCTATCCCAATTCTTTGGGGGAGAGGGAAGGGCTAACACAAAATTTTTTTTGGCAACGACTTTCAGTAAATCATAACTGAGGGCATGTTATTTTGCAAAGCATACCTTCTAAATTTCTGCTCACAAATTCTCAGAAGTTGGTGTCCCTTAAAATTGGACCTCTGTCAACCATTACTTATAAGGGATATCTGGTTTCTTTATGTTGGATGGTGAGAAATGACTGAGTTTGAACCATTGCCTGGGAATTTCTGGAGTGGTGTCCATTGCTGTGCTGAACAACGAGGCGAAGAAGGGAGTAGTAAGCATTTAACTTCAAAATCGAAAGCCCCAGTGAGGGCGGTGCCCTTTTTAGTGAATATCATTTGAAGGTTCAGCAAACTGTCATCACAAGAGCAAACTCCTTTCTTCCCCTCACAAAGAACTGCACTTTGTTTGGCCTATGTGGGAATACCAACTACTGCCGGAGTTCACTGGCACGTGGAGGAAGTCACCCTGCCTCGTCTGCGCCCTCCCTACCTTTTCACTGGTCTACATTTAGTAATTAAGTAAAGAAACTGGATATATTTCAGCTATCTCCAAATACACAATTTTTCCACCTCTTGTTTCTGATTTTGCTATTGCAGTGAAAATATCTGTGATATGCCCATTGGTTGAAATAGCCACCTGATTGGCGCAGTCATATTACCACTCTCATCATCTGCCATGTCTTGTTAAAAAATATGGTTAACAGAGTTCATGGAAAATGTGGTCTAATATGCCTGGTCTGAACGATGGCTGTATTACTGTTTTACTGTAATTTATTTCTCCATTCCAGGTCAAAAGAAGATCCACCTCAGAAGGTGATACAGTTCTAGAAGACTCAGAAATTACCAGTTCCAATGCAGACCTAACTGGCATCCTTCTGTCAGAGCATCACTTCCGGCAGGCAAGAGCAAGACAGGATGTAAAGATTGATGATTACATAGAATGTGAATCTGATCAAACTGTATATTTGACAGAAATGTTTGCCATAGACAGGACAACACTGGATCAGCCACTGAAGCTATGGGATAAGGGATCGGAGAAATTTTACTACAGTGAGTCTTACTGAATCAGATAGTATGACAGTGTTTAGAAAAGATTTAATAAAAGATGTCATACATATTTATGCCATTGTAGACATCTACAATATTTGAGTCGGTTTGCCAGATCTACCTTTGATATTTTGTTGCCTTGTTGCAACTACCCTGTAACTAAAATGCACATGAAAGCAAATAGAGGATTATTGCAGCAAGACAATATTAACATTTTAAGAGAATGCTTTCTTGTTCAAAGAACTCAAGGTTATTACACTTAATCATGTACTAGTTACTTGTTGCCGGAAATGTCATTATAGCACTCCGAATAGCACTCCGAATAGCACTCCGAACATGTCCTATGAACATGTCCTATAGCAATAGCACTCCGAACATGTCCTATAGCACTCCGAACATGATAGCACTCCGAACATGTCCTTAGCTGCTAAATAGCACTTCGAACATGTCCTTAGCTGCTAAGAACATGTCCTTAGCTGCTAAGAGCACTCCGAACATGTTCTTAGCTGCTAAGATCCTTGTGACAAAAGCCTCCTCAAGAAAAACAAGCTAATTGTGCCGATTGACTTCTGGTTGAGGACAGTTCTGTTCCTTCCAGCATGACTGCAGCTCCTACTACTTCCCTTCACCACATCCATCTTCTTCATATAACTCACTTCAGAGTTGTTGTCCCAGGCTTTCTCCTCCTGTTTCCTGTTTCTTTTCCAATTCATAACCATTGAAACGCTCAGCACTATTCAGTAGAGCCAACCGTAGATGTTTGCTGCCCTCTCTGCTTAAATTTTAAAACAGCGGAGATCACTTAATCAGGAAAGTCAGGCTTTTACCTGGAGAAGCCTACATATGGCTATAGCATTGTATGTTAGTGGTTAAAACCTCTTTAGAAGTGAGACAAGAACAAAAATATCATGATTTTCACTCACCAAATTATTATTGAAATATGTGGTGTTGTAATACACTATGCTTTATTTGTCATACGTCCAAAGTTCAGGGTCCCACAAGTGCTGGATGATAACAGGTTTTCCCTGGTAAACTGACAAAGTCTATTAAATTCCTGTACAGAACTGACTGCAAGAGATGAGGAGCGTGTGAAGGAGGTGATTGAGCACTATGGTGTGAACTATACCATGACTGAAAATGAAGTCCCTTGGTCAAGAGGTCGCAGAGATGCCAATAATCAAGAGCAAGAAAGTAACAGCATGATGCCTTTCTGTATTTTGACACAGCCTGATGAAAGAACAACAGGTAACCTTAGCAGAATAGGAATTGTCCTCTTCTATAATATGGTGAAATCTGTTGATAGTGAACTTGCCATGCATGAAAACTGTTCATTCCTTCTTTGCCATTGGTCAGTAGTCAAATGAATCTTGCATAACAGATATAGATTATATCCAGCTCCGTTTATTTCAATTAAGCGGACTCCACTGCTTTTTTTGTGCTTCAGTTTGGTGTTGTTCCTTTGTCGAACTGTGTTAAGTGTGGTTGTGGTCTTGCAATGACCATCTCTGCTGTATTATTTTTTAACACTTGTATACACAAATATATATTGTACATTTAACTTTGATGTTGTTATTGCTTACGAACAAGTATTGGGGATAGTTCTTTTATGTAAATGGAGGTGGCCTCAGATCAATGTCGTCTCTAGCTTTTTAGACATGATATTTATGCCTCCTGAAGGAAAACAATTTCTGCATTTTTACTTACCAATGGTTCACATAAGCAGCTTTTCTTATTGGTATGGAGGGACAGAGTGTGAGTGCACATTGTGTGAGTGCAAATATCAGCAATTTGCAGTCAATATTAGCAAAAATATGGACTTTTTTGGACAATTATTCACAGCCTATTTTGAAAAGCTTGTGATGTATCTTGCAACTTTGATATCTGTTATTTTAAAACAAATGCTGGTTAGCAGAGAGTCCAACCCTGCCACTCTCCACCACCAGCAGTCTGCCTTATTGTTTGTACACTGAACTGTGCCATCCAAAGAAATCCATTTTTTCAGAGCAGCATTGCATTGTCTTGGGTGCTGAAAGGCTTTATGCGTGCCAAGCCATTAGCGATTGTAACATAAGTAAGACTCAGATTTGCAAAGCACAGTAATTGGTTTGTTATTGTCATACTTATTTGTAAATTATGCGGATTGCAGTTCATTGATTTGCTTCCTTTTTTTAAAA
>JAWQUT010000150.1:240877-253870 GCA_033807755.1 Ellobium chinense | reverse complement strand
AGACTTGCAAGCTGAGAGACCCTGGTTCGATTCCCGGCAAAGACAGGAAATTTCTAGTGTAGGTTTTTTTGGCCCATCTTCTCAAAATTTATCATTCACAGTAATTTGGTAAAATCCCTTTTGACACACTTCCCTAAAATAATATATAACATCAGAAAAATTATCAGACCGAGCTCACATTCCTTTCCCTTAATAATAAACATAGAATCTTATACCTTGCCTTGCCACCTGGTTACACATTGCCCTAGACATTTGATCTAAATACTGTAGTAGCTAAAGATCCTGAGAACGAATGTCTCTTTCTGTCATGGGGCTTTAACATTTTTATTCTTTCATGATTCCTCATCTATCGATTCTCAATGATAATGGCTTGGTGAGCTCGACTAGATTAAGACTGGACTGTGTCGTCGGTAAATTCATTTTTCAATTTGTAATCAAGATTTGATTTTGGGGAATAGGTAGAACATAGCAGAATAGGCAACCAAGTCTCAATAATATACCGGTATTATTTTCATTATTTTGCAAGTCGCTAAACATGACAATAAAAATAAAAACATTTTGTCCCCTTCCGTTGCAGACTTTTTGGCGGGAAATTTAATACCCTGCCCTATGGCTACAAATTATAATTCCTTATACAACCAAAACCACACCACGCTATTAACATAAGTCTACTAATTTCCCCACCTGGTGACAAGAATGGAAGTCACGTGTGCGACGTCAGCTGTTGTGACGTCACGTTTGCCGACAATGGCTCCCGTTCCGGTATCTCGTTGAACGGAGCATCGAAGACTGACAGTTCCTCTCACATGATCAGTTGTGGTTTGTAGAAGTAGTTTAGAAGCTGAAAAGAAAAACGACAGAGAAATAGACAGCTTCGTTTTCTCTGCGAAATTACACTGATAAGATACAACGGAACTCAGTAATGACTGAAGCAGTGTGTCCGTGTGGTTTGTGAGTCGTACTAAGAAACTGAAAACTGTCAAGTCCAAGGTTAGTGTGTTGATGTGGTTGACCCACAGATCGGGCGTTTTACGCTGTTGTGTTCTTGGGAAAGACACTTCATTTTCATTTCCCCACTCGACTCGGGTATAAATGAATATCTGACTTTTAACAATTATAAAGAAAGGGGGAAACGGGGATCGCTTGATACAAGCGGGCTCCCCGTTACCATCTTTCACTATGATTATGATTGACTAGATTTGATAAAAATAATTTTTAAAACTATTTACAATAAAAACAAATAAAGGAGATTGTTGTGCAATAATATAATATAGTCTAGTCCAGGCTGACATTGAAATTTATAATATAAAGTCGTTTTCTTCATGAACAATATTCAGAGCAAGACGAGATCATAATACCGTATGATAATATGCAGCCTTTTTATTGGCGCAAAGTGACCCAGAATAAGTTCATATAAAACTTACTCCGAAAGCTGTTCACGTAGAATACGACTTTATACAAGTACTATAGTTGTCAGCATAGACTCGAATGTTGTTGCAAAAAGAATTTCCTTTTCTGACTTACCGGTACTCTTGCATTCTGATGTTGTCCTCAGAACCCGCTCCAACTTCAGAACAAACTGATACCAAATATGCATTTGATATCATTTATTGTTGAATACCACTTCATAGATCACTGACGATAATGTTGGATATAAAAAGTTTTAGTCATTTTGTGTCAATAATAAGCTTTTTTTGTTTGTCTACCTTCTGTAAAATTTCCATCCACGAAATTCTGTATTCATTACTTACCAGCGCATAATGAGTATGAAGAAATGCATGCTGCACATATCACCAGTAACCAAAGCTTCATTCTACAGCCTGTGGATACACCTGTCGTTATTTTAAATATTGATGTAAATTCGGTGATTGATCTCCACCACGAATTGAATGAGAAGCTAAGCTTTTTACTTGCTCTCTTTCGCTTGTTACGAGTCAGGCTGCTGACTGTCAACAAGACGTATCCTGTTATGTAATGTACGTTAATAATATAAGTGACCATGGACAGATCGTTTTGCTTGACCATCAGGATCGTCGCCACCCATGGGCACCTTCAAGATTTTGTCTTTTAAATGGCAAAGCAAAGAGTGTTTAATGAGATACGGCATTATTGGACGGTGGCGATGCGCAGTTAAGGGCTAGTGGGGGCCAAGCCACACCATTTGGATCGGGGATAGGAATGTCAAGATGGTAAGTTTATCTGATATCTCTATCTCCAAAAAGAATCTTAAAAGAACTGTCAGTTTAGCCCCCACCTCACCCCCCACCCCTCGAANGTAGGAGTATACATTTTTAAAATTTATTTTGAAGGGGGTTGGGGAAGAAGAGAACCTGAGGTGTGCTGATTGGTTATTGGAGACCGCTTGGGGGCACATGCTGAGGCCAAGCGTGCAAGTGAGTGAGTGAGTGAGTGAGTGAGTGAGTGAGTGAGTGAGTGAGTGAGTGAGTGAATGGACGAAATGATGAGTGAGTGAGAAGTGAGTGAGTGGAGAAAAGGGGGGGGGGCTCAGTCTTAATTTTTTTCTTTAGTGACAGGAGAAGGGGAGGTGGATGTCATACAGAGATGATATATTGGTGTTATTAGGGGAGGGAGGAGGGTGGGTGTCAGAGGGATGGAAACCCAGATTCCCTCAGCCATCCCCTGCATCTTCACACTACCGGGTACTGGCAAATCATTTCAGGGCTGGTCCCCGAGCAAGTGCCGACTATGATGCCTTTTCCTATGATGATAAAGGGCTTCGCTGAGGTCAAAGTTGGGTCTGTGAAAACCAGCAAATGCCGCTGGAGGCGTCCTGCATGTCTGCCATTCTTGGGTCGAGATAAGAATTTGGAAGAAACAACTGGTCAAGGCTATCAAAATTTGACGAGTTTCCTTGGTACGCGCATTCTGATTGATTCGTGATGTCAGGATGGGCTATAGTTTTAAAATCCGTGAGTGATGCTTATCCGGGTTGTCCTCAATGTCGTTTCTAAGCTTCGTTCTCATTGGGCACCATTGATTCTTAGTATGTTGAACGTGGACTCGCATCCTGGTTTGGGTAACGTGTAATACTCGAAAGTTTACAGTATGGGTAGTGGGCGTAGCTTAATATGGATTTCAAAAAGACACGAAACATGCACAAGGTCTGAAATGCGCGCTGAATGCACACGAAGCCTCACGTTCGCAGTGTGCAGGGAGAGTCTTGTTAATACAGAGGGAGAGAGAGAGAGGGAGAGAGGGCTGTGACTCCAAATGTTGTAGTTACGCCACTGCCAATTATTATGTACTTCCCATGACGGCTTTGACACTGCCAGTTACGACCTCCATGTTCCCATAATGGCGATCACCGTAGGCCTAGGCCTAATGCTGTATCTATTCCATGGGAAATCACCCAAGGTTTTCTCATAACCATGACGTCACAGCAAGTGGTGATGTCAACGCATTCAACTTATGTATAAGGTCATTTGACGGGAAGGTTTTGCCAGCGTTAAGAAATACGAGAAGTGGACCAATGTAAACAAGAACAACAACAACAATGTCTGTAAATTTGAAGCTTTATGTATAAAGATCACTCTTTCGTAAGTTATCAAGTCACTATGTGAGTGAGTGAGTGAGTGAGTGAGTGAGTGAGTGAGTGAGTGAGTGAGTGAGTGAGTGTCAGTCAGTCAGTCAGTTAGTCAGTCAGTCAATCTGAGGAAAGAGAGAGAGAGAGAGATAGAGAGAGTTTACATACAATGTAAATATTTTATTTCATACTTGTGGGAGTCATTTTCATTTACTGAATGATAAACTAGTTTAGTCAATTTTACTGAAAGCCTGTTATTCATGGCAGTCTATGCCGTGTGTGCAGAATTTCTTTTTTGAAATTTATTATGCCTAAAGCTCAAGCACCTGCTTCGCAGATTTTTTAAGAAAAAAAAATCAATCAATCCTTTTCATATCCATCTCTTCCCCTCTGTTGTTCCCCCACTTATCAAACTGCCGTGTTCTTCTTTCGGCCTCTTATCCTCGTGTCTGTCTTTTTCCATCTTCTCCCTCGCCACTGTGTGACAAAAGTGTTTGTCTTTGTTAAATCTTCATTTGAAAATAGTGGACTTTTCTGTTTGAAAAGAGCTCCAGCATCAACAACACTCCTATAGATGTATTATATCAATATTTATAATTTAACTGAGGACATTCATTGTTTTCCCAATAGTTTTGTTATCACAGATGTTATGTAATGTAAGTTATTTAGATAAGTGACCATGGACAGATCGTTTGGTTTGACCATCAGAATAGTCGCCACCCACGGGTACCTTAGAGGTTTTTGCCTTTTGAGTATCAAGGTCTATTTATTGTAGGCAGCCCCATTTATTGTAAGCCATTAGGATGTATTCAGAAGAAAGAAACCAAGATATTTATTAAACCCATATGTCGTGAGACGTTAGAAATACCCTTCTCTTTTAGTTGTTGTCACTTTTCTTCTTCTTCCCTCTGCATCTACTCCTCCCTTACCCAATTTCCATATCATTTCTTTCACTCATGAACACACCTTCATTACACCAAGCAAACAAAATATAGTCTAAAATCATTTTTATTCCAAAAAATTGCACGATGGTTCAACTGTAAACATCCGAATCATAAAGGAAACTTCGAATAAACATATTATCTCTTTACATATAAAATTTTACTGTGAAATGGAAGGCAAAGTATTTTTAAAAAAATTAATTTCTGTTATGATTTCACTTGTTTTCATTAACAATAAGAAACTGTACTCCAAGCCGTCCAAGCATTGTTTTGCATCGCAACCATGTACGACTTTATTGACGAGTAATTATGAAGCATGAGGTAGCATGAGACTGAATAGAAACTATCGCTTTAAAGGGAAAAACCCACGCTCCTTCTATTCACTATGGTCCTTGATTTTTCATGGCTATCAAATGGTAAGCAAAATGATGCTGCACAGCTGTAAATAGCGTATATAGTCACTTCTGACATTTGGTCCACTTTCGGAAAGGTTTTATCCATGGAGATACGATGTCAAGGCTATTGAATAGACAGGATGGACTGTTCCCACATGCGGGGTAACTAAAGCCTTCAGCCAGTGCATTTTAGATAGATCTATTGAAAATAACCACGCAGTAGAGTGGACTATTTTTTCATGCGTAATTATTGAGGGCGGTTGAAATGGACACATTCAGGAATTTTTAGGCTGTGTGTCAGTAAAGGAACAAAGCCAAAGTGGTGGCAATTTACGTAGCAACTAAAACTTACAGAATTCTGCCAAACGCTCAAAGATGAAGGTACTATGTAAACTTTATTCAGACAGCAAAAGTCTGAACAGGTCAGGATGAACAGTTACAAAATTAATATAAAATGTACAGCCAGATCTAAGTCTGTAAAATTTGTAGGAATTCGCACACAAAAAAAAAGTATCACTCTCTTCCAGTATTCCGTTAACTCCCCAAACCCTCATGATACCAATTTCCTCATGTCCAGAGTTTGAATAATAAACAATAAGCTAGATAGTCATGAAAATTTACATGCAGAAAAGCAGAACAATATTGTCACAAAGTTACGGACGGATAATAAGTTAAGGGGGATAAGTAAACCTTGGATCTTCATCAATGATCTTTTTGAAAAGGAGAGAAGTAAACTTGACGAATGGATATCTTGATTGTATGAATGCACTCAGACTTCTATGATTAAACCAAGAGCCTACATTACTTCTAAAAAGAAAGGGCAACAAAAATGTAAAACCAGGATATCAAGCTTAGCAAAATTAATGAGGGTAACTTTTTTTTTCAATTCCGTACATTTTGCATGCAACATTGCTCACCGAAGTACTTATTAGTGCATATTTCTCTGTTGTGAATGATGATACTAGAAAATATTGATCTCAAAAAACATTTGTTATTTCACTATCAGGTTTCACATATATACACAATGACAAAGGGCCTTTATTTTTCTCAGAATAATTCTCATTGCTTCTTTCTTAGAGACAGCCTTTCTCTTGGATCCATGTAACTTATTCTTGAGACATAAATCTTGAACCCCTCCCCTTGTCAACACGTGCATTAATGTGTCTCAAATACATGTATGAAATCTGGCTGTGAAGTAAACACTGTTGGCTAAGATAAGTCATTTCTACGATCAGTATCCACAGCAGAAATAAAAAAATATGCATGATTTAGCACTTCGCTACATAATTCTACATAGAAAATGTACTGAATTAAAAAAAAAAAAAGACAGTGTACATCACGATAATACATTATAGTCTCCAAAGGAAGAATAGTCTACCCCCTTAGCTTAAATGGAACAAAAGAGGTTGAAGATGGGGGTGGGGTGGGTGGGTGCGTGGGAACCATTTTAAATTATAGTGGACTGATAAATGGGACGAATAAAAGATGAACGGGAAGAGGATATGTCTGATCCAAATTTACGAGCTTTCTTCAGATAGACACGATATAAAATCATAAACAATAAATCTCATACGGTAGTTATAGAATCATTACAGGAATTTGAGACAGGAAAAATGTAGAGCACTGTATAAAATAATGTTCTGAAAAATGACAGTAGAATAACATACTGTTTAGATTATGGCGGATTGAGAAGAAGACACGCTGTAGACTATCACAGATGTTTGCAAGTATGCGAGTTTTGTTCTTATTGGGGCAGCTGTTTCTGCTGTTGTTGTTTTTGTTATGTCTGATCCCAGTGATTCGAGAATTAAAGTTCATGGAAAGTTGAAATGTCAGAAATTTAAAAAAAGAAAAAAGGCAAAATAAGAAAGCCACCATGTATGTATGTTGTGTTTCTTTTTGTTAATAGAAACATTGCCTATGGACTAGGAAAAACATAGACTAGGCCTTGTCTCTCTACATTGATGTGTATAGTACAAAACCCTTGTTGGTTTGGGGCTTCCTTTGTGACGGCACAAGGCTCTTTCTAGCTAGGAATTTGCCTCGAAAAAATTTGAAAAATTGTTGAGGCTTGATTAATGATATGAAGCAAGTGAACCGTATAACATTTCATGTAATATGAAATATCCCTGTCAAAAAAAAAAAAAGGATCATAATTGGTTCAAATATGAGGAAATGGGGGTAACTTTGTTTTCATATCTTTGCGATGAAACACGATAATTCTCGATCCAGGTCGGTTTACATTTTCATGAAAATGAAGAAACAAAAAAAGACTTACAGGAACAGCTTTAAACTTACTGCTTTTCCTGGGAGCCACTATCGATACAGAAACTAGCTCTCATCACAATAAAGAAATCTAGATCACATTGTTAGAGGTAAGTGGACGGAAGAGAAGTTTAGGATCGTGCCATAGTCGATATCGACAGAGAATACTCTGAATTTTGGCCCTAAACCTGAGGACTTACTTCCAACATAGTCAATACAGTCGATACTTTCGTTTTATTTCTTGTACATATTCACCAAGGGCCCGCTTCCCAAAGAACGCTCCCACACAGCTTAACATGATTTATGCAGACATAAGTTCTAAACACATTTAAGGGTGTCAATCTATGTTTCGGACAGACCTGCTCAAATATAGTGTTTAACTTTAATCTCGTGAGCTAACCGTGTCTCTTGTAGTGACTGTGACGTTTCAGTATCGATTTAAAATATTTGAAAATAAAGACAGTATCGACTAAGGCTCAGCCCTAATTGTCCGCGCAGGTGTTCCACGCGCATTAATCGAGATCAGCTTCTAGTCTATGCGTAAGGCTGATTGTAGTTTCCGTTCTTGACATTTTCTGCTCCCGGCACGGGTGGAAAGTTGTAGGGGTCACTCGCGGATGGGTAGGGGTTGCTGGGACCTCCAAAGTTGGGGTTATCGTAGTACGTTCCTTTGATGTTCTCATCCTTCTCTACCAAGTGAGCTTCCTTGTTCTTGTTCTTATGTCTGGAAAATACACGTTGAAAACAACAACAACAAAATAATGCTGTGAAATAAGTTCCGCGATCCCGATACACAGTGTAAAAATCACTTTACTAAGGCAGTCTACTTTGTACTCAGGAACACCTACTAATGGCTTATACGTATAGCTTTCCGGGATCGACACATCCGACCCCCCTTCCCTTTCCCCCAGCCCCCCGCCCCACACCTATAATAGCATTATGGTCTTTATTCCACACCAGGGCTACGTTTCTTAGGTCTTCTTCTAGCTTGAATTGACGTCATTCTGAGTATGATATGGACGATACAGCCATTGAGCGGAGTCGCGGAATCCGCTGTCCGAGGAAAGGCCCCTTCATACTCAAAATGACGTCAAAGAAGCCCTCACAAACGTAGCTCCAAGTTTTTGAAATGCCTCTGACATATATTATTATTTTATTAGTGAAGCCGTCAGACCCTGAGCTAAGCATCAAGTGCATTACTGACCCAACGACAAATAGTGATAATGCGGTTGCTGCTGCTGCTGCTGATGATGATGATGATGATAATGATGATGATGATAATGATTGTGATGGTGATGCAAAGAGAAAGAGAGAGAGAGAGAGAGAGAGAGAGAGAGAGAGAGAGAGAGGTGCGGAAGCAAATAAATGAAAGTTTAGCATTACTCTATATATCTATCCACATCTATAATAACCTACCTTAACCGCATCGTGTTTTAACTTCATTTGACGTTGACAACCGCCTTTTTTACCTGTTTTAAGCATGCTGTACTCATTACTTGCCTTTGAACTTTTAAACTTTCTTTACTTTTTCTGTTTGTCTCTCATACTTATAAGTAGTTTTACCAGATCATTGTGTGTTTTAGAATCACTTTATATCTGAAGAAGATCTTATTAGATCGAAAATTTTCACTACTAAATCAACTTTATTTATCCGTGAAAACATACCTGTTTACGTCTGTTTAAAAGTCTTAATTTTAAAATTCTTAAATGATGATGATGATGATGATGATGACGATGATGATGATGGTAGTAATGATGATGATGATGACGACGATGATGATGATGGTGGTAATTATGACGATGATGATGATGATGATGACCCTGCCTACCTGAAGTTGTGCCACCTCTCCTTGAGTGATGTGTCACTGTTACAGAAGCTGACGTCATTCTTGCAGCACACGAATAGGATTCCGATCAGTAGAATCATCCCTGCTACTGTGCCCCATAGCTGTAACTGCTCCTCTCTGATTTCCAGATAGACAAACAATGAGTAGACTACTATAAGTCTTTGCACGTCGTTATTACCACAAAGAGCCAGACACTCAGTAACTTCTCTTTATTATGTTAGATCTAAACCTAGTCTAGTTCTTTGGTTATGGACTGAATGTTGGAAAATATGGAACTTGAAAAAAAAACTTGAAAAAAATTATTCTCTTTCATAAATTAAAATGATAATGATGATGATGGTGATGATTTGATCTATGTGTTATGCCGTGTTCGTGTGATCTTTCTTTACTCATTATTTTATGTTCCATAAAGAAGGATACAGGTCCGCAAATTTGGAATGTTTATTAAATGCTTCATGCCACAGTCTAGAGAGTTTTTCATATTTTTGAAAATGATGATGATGATAAAGAAGATGCTGATGATGATGATGATGATGATAATGATGATGATGATGATGATGATTTCTATTGATAAAGGCCTTAGAGCCGAAACGTTTGGATGACATTTTTGATCTTAATTCTTTGCTAGATTTTTAATAAATTCCCTGAATTAAGGTTGAGCTTTTAATTTTTCTCATTTTTAAATGATGATGATGATGATGATGATTTATTCGTGAAAAGTCATCAGGGAAATATTGGCTGACCATTCTAATGGCTGTGGATATAGTCATTCTGTACAAAACACTGACATTTGAGAGCTTGCGTATTAACGATGGGATCTCTTACATCGTAAGAATTACACTAACTCAGCATGCTGAACGCCACCGAAGATGTATTAGTTCTCCGCTTTCCAACACAGGGGAAAAAAGAAATAATAAACAAACATTCTTTCAGTTCAAATCACTCACAAATTCTTTTCGTCTTCCGACTGACAGCATACTCTCTCTCCATCCTTGGTGCAACATCTTGGCAGGTCCTTAGACTGACAGTAGTAGACGTTCCCATCTCTGTCCCCAACTGCTTCATCCCTATAGCACTTCTCGCTCACCACAGCTGTAACGAACCAAAGACATGCCTCATGACACAACCGTGCTCAGCAAAAAATAAAAAGTCAACCAGAAAAAAAAAGGAGATCAAGTGTCTTATCTTTCTTGGAAAATGTCAGCCGGAAAAAAAGTTAATTGGTTTTTCTTTCTAGGAATTATTCAACCGGTAAAAAAGTCGCTGATTGACTGAAAACCACTAAGAAAAGCGTGTCAAGGATTGTCAAGGCTTAGATCTAAGTCTAAGTGATGATAGGAAACAAAAGCTTTAAGAATGCATCCGAACTCTCTTAGTATATAGTGTCAGCATTGTAGAGATTTCTGTGGATCTAGCTATTAGGGAGTTTTTATCGTCAGGTAAAGATCTATCATGGACCGTTTAGCCACAGGTAACCATGCTCAAATGTCATTTTCTGATGTTACAGTCATATTATAGCCTACATTATGAACTAATGATGACTTCGTTTAATGACAGTAATATATTCACGTTGTGGCACCAAAAAAACAACAACAACATGTCTCAGGTAAGAAATATAATGCTTTGATTACAGAATTCGAAAACAGATAGCCTCATCACAGCTTCAGCTAAATTGAAGCTTTTTATTCCTTCTGAGTTGCACTGGTGTCCTCAGCTATAAGCGTTCCCATTGGGTGGACTAACCTACATTTCTAAGTGTGTATTGCTGTGTGTGGACGACAACAGAAGTTTAAAGCTTTGCAATTCTTAGTCTTCGAGATCTAAATATAGGAAGTTTAGATTAGAATTTTGACTCCGGTACCTTCTATCTGATAAACATTTCGATACTTTCGTTTATCCCAATATTTTCGATACTTCAGATACTCCCGACACTTCCGCGACTTACGATACTTCCAATACGTTCGATCCTAAATAGAAATTCCTCGGTATCGAAAGTATCGTATGCCCATCACTATCAAAGGTTTAATTCTATCACCGTGATACAAACGGTCTTTTCATTGCCAAAATCGTTATCAAGAGGATGGAACGTTTCTGCTTGAAGATAAAATTTGCGAAACCATATATTTTTTAATTCTATAAATTCTTTTATCAAGAAAATATATGGCTGGTTTTTAAAAAGAATTATATATTGATTGGGGTGAGAAGCTCTTTGCCTGGCTGTGGCAAAATGTTGTGTCGGTTGATTGGTTGGCTGATTATCTGGGCGGACAGGCGGATGGGTAGATGGATCGATGAATGAATGGATGGATGGATTGATGAACGGATGGACAGACGGACGGACAAATAGATGGATGGATGGATGGATGGATGGACGAACAATTATTGTATAGATACATGGATGGACGAATAATCATTGGATAGATACAGGGACGGAACCATCGGGAGTCTATTATAGGAAAGCACAGAGACCACCAGAATGCTAAAATCTCATATCCCCAATATCCTGTTTACGCACTCACGGCAGACCATCTTGCCACAGGAAGCCACTAACATGTTTTCGCCAAACACAGGTTCACAGAGTCCCTGTTTCCACGATAGGGAGTAATATTCTTTATTCCCCCCAGACAAGGCCCACGCCACCATAATGATATACTCTCGTATCTTATTCCGCTCATTCTGAGCGGGATACGAGGAACTGGCATGACGCGTTCACCCTTGCAGGAACTCCAGCCCGTCCCATTAATGGTCAAATACGATAAATGAGGGATCGATATAACACAGAAATCAATACCAGTTCATTGTGTCGCGTTGTGTTCAGTCTTGAACCGTTACGTTTCAGTGGCATAAACGGGTAAGGGCTTGGGGANGGGGGGGGGGGGGGGGGGGGGGAAGGAGGGCTTGTGTCCTACTTTCCAGACATTTAACCCCCTCCCCCAATAACATCCACATCTATTATATATGTGGCGAAACGCATGTGTGGCTTTTCCGGACATACTACCATGACTACAGACTTGAAACTTGGTGTGATGGTACAAAGAGATACATTGGCCATCACGATGGCCTTCGATTTTTTTTTAGACTATTTGGAATCTCAGAATAAGATATATATAAAAAAAAAGGTCTTATAAAAATTACAGGTCCTTCTGCGGCTATTGGTAAGTTCGACCCAGAAACGAAGCAAAATTTCTCTGACAGACAACATTATCAAAATTTGCGTTAGTGGAAGTATTCCACTGGGGGAGGGGAGGGGGAAGAGGGAGGGAAGTGGAAATTATGAGCTATTGTTAATCGTTGGGATAAAGACGTTGGGGTAGAGGGGGAGGGGTGGAGAGAACAAGTAGAGGCATAAAACATACAAAAACAAAGAAACGTGTTCAGTACACATTAAAATTTGGTATTCCTCCCTCCACCCCCTATCACGGCAGGACCGGTTTCCTAAGCTAGTATACAATAAGTCTCTCTTGCCTAGTATTATTTCTAGTACTATCTAGTATATTATTTATTTAAGTGACAAAGGGTCACCACACACAAGGGAAACATTCAGAGTAATTCGTGATTGAAAAACAGTATTGTACTATAATTCATCTAACATGCCTCTCACAACTTCACATTTATACACATTTACTGACCATTCGCTCATAAAATCAGTGTTTTTTAAGAAGAAAAACGATTTATTCTCGATTTCCGCAACAAAAATTCGACATCGGATAGCTCCAATTATCTACAGAGCCTGATATCTCAGAGCCTAATTTAGTGACATAAGTCTCATTTTGACTGGCAGTGTGGCAGCAAGACAGCTGTTCCACCCCCACTCGGTACCAGTCATCATTAAGGACTACCATCTCATTGCTGTACATGTCTTCCCCTCTTCTCTTAATAACTAACTGTGTCCCCTCCCCTAAAGAGCATTTGGATGCATCCCACAATCTAGTATATTATTACTAGATAGGTAACTCTCTTACTCGGAGAGCGAGGCAACAGAAGATTTCTTTCCCCTCCCC
>JAWQUT010000150.1:173012-240819 GCA_033807755.1 Ellobium chinense | reverse complement strand
CTCTTACTCGGAGACCGAGGCAACAGAAGATCTTCAGGGGAAGATACCCCCGTCTAACAAGTGTTTCGGTAGTTTGACTTTCTGACATTCTAAAGAGGCTGGGCCATATCTGGGAGTTGATTTTTTGCCTCGGGAGGGATTTGAACCCGCAACCTTCAGTTTCTCAATTCCTTTCAAACTTCAAGCCAAGCGTGCGTTAAGAATTTTAATAGATCAGTATGCAAAGCTGGCACGCCGAAATTGAAAGTTTCTATAAGGCCATAAAAACAGAATCCTATTTAGATGATCTGCCGAAACACCTTGCTATGAGCTTAGCAAAATTTATACTCTCTAACCATCGTTGCCAGTTGAAACGGGAAGATGGAATTCGCTTGCATCTGAAGAAAGAAAAATTATGTAGTCTATGCCATGGCAAGGTGGATGGTGAATTCCACAATTTATTTGCTCGTATCATGTAGACTAACGAAAATTCTATTTTAAATCATATCATTATAGCCGCCCAAAATTCGACTAGACCAAAGAACTCCTTGAAAGAAGAAATTATGCAGTTGTTATTTAATTGGCACTATTTTGTGTTTAAGATAATGAACTTGTGTAAAAGGGTGAGGATGTATGTTTAAGTTTCTGTGTTACTTATCCCTATTTAAAATATACTGACAATGTAATGCTCCAAATATGCATATTCCTATCATAAATAAGGACTGCAATAAAGGCCATTGTCTCTGTCATTGTCATTGACATTGTCATTGCCTTGCTTCATGTCTTCATCACCCCCCTCCCCCGCCCCAAAACCTCACCCCCAGACAAATACTGTACTGTGCGTCTTTGTGTCCCCCTCCCCTGACGTTGTTGGGACGCCTTTATTAAGTGCATGGTCAGAGCATTGTTTTCTGATATATCGATCGGAAGCAAGGACGATGTGACCATTATTGCAATATTGAGGCTTGCAGAGCTGTACAAGGTAGTGGTGACCGATCCATCTCAACCAGATGTCGATTCCGATACAATTTTGATAACGTAACCTATATTTTAGGCTTTTTGTCTAAAGCTTTTGATTTGTTATTTACAGATTTTTAGTTTTGTATTTTAAGGGCAAATGGTAGGGTTGAATATAATGATGTCTACTCTGGTAATTGATAAGAGAGACTAAATGGAAATATACAGAGCGAATTTGACTTAACTTGCAGTAACGTGAGGCATAAAAGTTACGATTAAACGGAATTCACCTCATGTTTCATTATAACATTAAAACTTGATCTAATTAGTATGATGGGGGATGTGTATTAAAAAACATTAAACAACAAAATAAAGGGGTATAGAAGCTTTTTAACTCTCGTAGCGTGAAGCTCCTCGGGTCCAGCCTTCCGCTGACTGCGTGACCATTGCTATGGATAATGACCGCGTTGTCTGCCGGCCGAATCGCTGACATCGGGCTGCAAAATTCGACCGCAAACCCAAGCGCTCTACGAGGGGATAAGAATTACGATATTCAAGCAAAGCAACGGAGAGTAGAATTAATTCTATCCTAGCACCATGAGGGTTAAGATGAAACTCAAATATATACCACCGTTCTTTGAACGAGATTATAGATGACAAAGGTGCCACCTCACAAACAAATTCAAGGACGTTGCAGTAACAATGGTTCAAATTAACATTCTGGTTAAAGTAAACGATGCGACTTTCCCATTCCGAAAGTTTAACTACAGTCTGGAAGAAACTAGAGAGTTTGGGCATTACCGATGGAATCTCTTACCATCGTAAGAATTATTATAGTGTATCGGTGCTGAATGTAGCGTTCAACATGCAGGGTTAAAGTAATTCTTACGTTGGCAAGAGATCCCATCGTTAATGCACAGGTTCATAAATGACGATCTCATCTTGTCGTCTCTCTATAAACACCAGTGCTGACTGCACGTTTAAATGGCGTTCAAATGCCAGAATGCTTGACGAAAAATATTATGAAACTAGCTGAGGAACCCGGTCCTGCCGGGAAAGGAGGAGGAGGAAGAGAGATGAAATTTTAATGTGGACTGAACATTTTTTTTTATGTTATGTTCCTTCTCCCCATACTTCCCACCCCAACGTCTCTACCCCAAGGCATAACAATAGCGTTGTAGTTTACCCCCGGTGAATACTTCCGCAAATTTTGATGACGTCATCCGCTAGCAAAATTTTGTTTCGTTTCCGAACCGGGTTGCCAATGGCCGTAGAAGGACCGGAAATATTTGTAAAATCTTCTTTTCTTAATTCGGCGATTCTAAATGGCAAAAATCCTAGGCCTTCATGATGACCGATGTGTCGTTTTGTACCCTTACACAACATTAAAATTTGAAGTCTGCAGCCGTGATAGTTTGTACGGAAACGTGACACATGTATTTCCAAATTGCCAAATAAGTAAAAGAAATTAACAAATGAATAGAATACACTTAAAGAACGTTTTTTAAAAAATGCAATAACTTATTAGAAACATACGGAACAACTGTATGCTTCTGCGTCCATAAATTCACCAATATGTGTACTGTCGTTTCTGAGAACATTGCGCTGAATGTTTCCCTCCCACGTAGGAGCGTAGCGTCCATGTAATCTATGAATCTGAGATTACCAACATGTTATCTGTTTGTCTAATACATTTTAATTTATCTTCAATGTTTTCTAAAATATTCAGACATCACCTCCAATCCTATTTCACATAGGAGCCATTTACAAGCACTGGCATGTTTCAACCTTCGCTGATTTTCCTGGTCGATAGTTTGAAGGCTTATACACTGTCTCACAGATTCAACGTTGCTATATCCTAAGTGCAAAGCACCCAAAGGCAACGTAAAGATATAAACTTTTAAAAAAAAAACTGGTCACAAAATCTGAGAGATAAATTTGCTTACTCGCTATTCTAACCGTGTTTTGTTGTTTCTTATTGAGCAAGATCTTTTCCCAGCACGTCTTCCCGTTGTTTTTTTCCACGACGAGCCCGACAGGTTGGCGGGCTAGACCATACCAGTGTTGCCAGATTTGGCTTTTTTTTTGACTTCTTAACAGCCATTGACTCCCACCAGAGGAAAAAAAAAAGTAGGATAAAAAAAATGCTAGATTACCAAATAAAAAAAAAATCATTCTGGCTTTGCCCTTCTCACAAGCTCAGTAATAAAATAATTGTGTTAGCATAGATGGAAGAGATACTGGATGACTACATTAAGGGTTTACCTGTTGATAAGAGGCTCGACAGCCTTACACTGCCTGGTGTCATCGATGTAATGATGACGGAATTCGAAATTCAACCTCATCTTTTAAAAGGACTAACTGGGGAAGCGGTCCAAACTTGTTCATTCTTATTATTAATCTGGCACATCCGGCGAGTATACAACAGCAGCTACTTTAAACTTTCTATTGTCAATAGCCTTAAGACTGGTGGTCTTGGCAGATTTTTTCATACCACAGTTTCGGCATTTATAGCGATAGGAAAGAGAGTACCACGCCCTCTATCCATTCTCATAAGATAGGTATGATGTTTCACTTACAGCCCGAAAATAATCATGATCATTTGGTTTCTCTCAAACCAGGCCACCTATATTATAGTGATATGGGTCATTTCTATAAAATGTCATAATTTTCTACACTTAGTCATTACTGACATACGACAGTGTGCGATGCCTCTTTCACTTTCACTTGTCAACTGTTCGCTCTCGTGCAGTTACTAGGTAACACAGCGTCTTTAATGGCGTCACTGAATTGGCAGGAAACACAAAGGACAATTAAAAATATCGATTTTCATCGAACTTGCGGGACAATGTTTGGGAAAGTTTCTTGTGTTTTAACAGTGAAAGCTCTATTGTATACTCCTCAAAACAACCGAGAGTAACACTGATTTTTTTTTTTTAATCCCTGTCTTAATTGGAATTGGTCATATTCCTGAAATTAACTCCCTTGAGTCTGCGAGGTGGGGCTCCAAATTTTTTTCACGTTTTTAACTCAATCTCCAGTGTAACTTTAAACGATAATAGCATTTCATGATGCAAGGTGCAAAACTTGGGTTCCAAGAAATGTTTAGCATTATCGTGCAAAATTTGGCACCCCACATGTGGAGGAGAAAGGCTTTGAAACTACTAAGCATACAGAGCACTAAATGCAACCACCGGCAGGTCTCAGAAACTTGAGTCTGAGGAATCAAGCCGATTCCGCTTAATAATATAACTGACATTACTTTGAAAGATTTCGAAAATTGTTTGATATCATAAAGAATATTCTTGGGCAAACACACACCTGTGCAGCTAATAGTGTGTTCAAGTAGTTCTCAGATCTATAAAGCTAAATATCAAAAGATGGCCAGGAAGCCTTTATCACCCAGAGAGTGTCAAGAGCTATTGTTCTTTGCATTTGAGGAAACAAGCCATGTAGGAAGTCTGTTGGAGCTGATAGCTATACAATGTCATACAGAGTGATCACAGTATTTCGTGTTATAGTTTCTCGTGTCTGACCGCAACGCTGGATTTCGACATATTGTAACCCCAAGCTACAGAAAGTCTGTNCCCCCCCCCCCACCCCTCCCGCACTCCTCCTCCAGCAAACAGTTGTACCTGATGGTCTTGCGAAAATGTGTGCCAAGAAGGGTCTCACAAACAAAAAAAGGAAACACATTATCTTGATTTTTAATTATTCAAAGGAATTGGATACATTTTTATCAAACAAGGTGAACTTTAACGCAAACATGTGTGGTATCCTCTCTGTTGTTGTTGTTGTTGTTGTTGTTGTTGTTGTTGTTGTTGTCATCTTAGGGAATGGAAATTTCCAAGTATACTAACTACACCAGCTGCAACTTGAAATATGCAGAATAAGCTAAAAATTAAAGTTGATGGATAATCTGTTTTTGTTGTGAAGCCTTTAGTGTCTATTAAACATATGCGTACAAGACGCAACAGAGCCGCAGACGTCTAAATACACATACAAAACTCAAAATAAAAGTCATTATTACTCTTATGTGCCATTAAAACCCAACACTATCAAAAGTATAGGTTTGAAAAATATACGGTATCCAACATGATATTCACAAGTTCTCAGCAGCTGCTCTGAGGAACTGCACAGTGTGTTATGTATGTTGGAAAAGGGTGGAAGAAACTTTCTCTTATGTCACTGAGAGGGCTACTATTGGTGAAATATTGGAAATTCTAACAGAGTGTTGACTCTCCTAGTTCTACATAACTCATAACCACCGCGACCACCACCACTACCACCACCACCAGCAACAACAACAAGAACAAGAACAAGAACAACAACAACAACAACAACACATCACACCACACATAGATCTACATCAAAGCGTCCATACTCGCATACACTCTTACAACACAAACTCTCTCGAGTGCACACAAAAGAATAAATAATTGTTGTGTCAGGCGAGGTAATTAAACACGCAGTATAAAATATGTAAGTAGACATACCCTCAATGAAGCAGGCAATCAAGAGAAAAAGTACTGTCCCTGCCGCATAGACCAGTGACTCGGCAGATTTGTTGTTCATTCTGGATAGCTCTCAGGCAAAATCGTCTCCGTACTCTTAGCAGTCAAAGTTGTTTTGTATCAGATGTCTGTGGATACACTGTCTTGTTGACTTAGTCTGAATGTTTCTATTAGAGAAAGATACAACGCATATCATTTAGCCATTTTTTTTTTATGAGGCATTTTAGCAAAATTGTAGGGCTACGTTTGTGTGGACCTTGCAGATTTGACAAATTGGGAAGCCACACCCATTCTGTGTATTATGGGGGCAGTCATTAGCAAAGGGTTTGCTTTTGGGTTAGTGCGAGCCGGTCACAGTGAGGAAGTGTGCACACCTACAGGAGATATGTTGGAAATGTACAAAACCGGAAGAAAAAGCTCAGCAACATGGCGGCAACCATCTACAGTTTCAAGTTTGTCCGTGGAAGATCTTGTCAACAGCCTTGTGTCGGAGGAGGATGGGACAAGAATCAATAGTTATCTCTATGCTAATGAATGAACCAAAGATATAAATACAACAAACACCACTCGAAAAGTCAGTACATCGTTTTTTTATCTCCTCTGCATTAATCGCAACCATCTTGGCTTGCAGAGAGGCTGATACTTTCTTTGCTAAAGAAGGGATGTGGTTTCCCTTGTCAAATTGCAGGAACCAAACAAACGTATAGAATTTGGATTTTTATCAAGTGGTGATGTGATGTGATGTGATGTGATGTGGTGTGATGTGATGTGATGTGATGATGTGATGTGATGTGATGTGATGTGATGTGATGTGATGTGATGTGATGTGATGTGATGTGATGTGATGTGATGTGGTGTGATGTGATGTGATGATGTGATGTGATGTGATGTGATGATGTGATGTGATGTGATGTGGTGCGCCGTGACGTGATGTGATGTGATGTATTATGAGATTATCTTTCCTCTCCTAAGAGTAACGTGAACGTACGGAGCAGGCTGGCTGAATGATAAAGGGCGTTTAGACACAGAGTTACTTCATGTTATATCATGAAATTAAAGAAAACCCCACAAAGAAATATACACACATGAGCCAGGGGGAAGTTTGATGTCAAAATTTGTTGTCACAATAAAATGACAAGTTGTTAAGATCATCACCCTGAAGGGAAAAATGCACCATTCAGCACTGTGGTGTGACATTTTGCATAAAAACTCGAATGTACCGATAGTGGTAAATTGCGCATCACGCTATTTGCATTACACGCTCTTAGAAAAGGAAGTGCCTCCCCATAATAAATGAGGGTTGGGAATTAACGTGAAGAGACATGTCGACTCAAATTCCTTACCAAAACTGGGACGTCCTTAGTCATTTAAGCTGATACCTGAATATATGACACTCAACATCAGAACGGATCCAAACGATACAAAGTTTGTTCGTAATTTGTGAAATATGACCCAGTGCGTTTCACGGACTACATTATGTTAAAGAATAATACAGATTTACCCAGAATCCTGATATTTCCTGTGCTAAGGAAGAGGTGTGTCTTGCTATTTCGTCAGACTGGAGGGACCAAATAAACACAGCCAAGAACAATAAAAAATATAGACATACTTAAAAAGTAACACCGAAGGAATGAATTAACAGAACAATCACTCAGTTTTATTAGATATTATTATTATTATTATTAAGATTATTTACCTTGCCAACGGAAACATCTCTGCCATCTTTTGACAAAAGGGCACCTAAAAAATATGCAATAGAAATTGTATTGCGTATATACCTCTTTGTCATAAGACGGCAAATTTGACACAATAAAATAAAGGTTAATTTACATCAGGGCCTGATTTTAAAACAACTAGAAAACACACACACAATAAAAAACAACACACACACACACAACAAAAGGCAACTGAATGAAGACGAAGCGCTCACAGCAGACGCAAAACAGCCATGTTTACGCACCTGTGTACAAACAAGATACTCAACTTAGGCCGTGGCGAAGCGCAGTATGATGGCGTCCGGCGTCTGGCGCCTGTGAGTCAAGCCTGTAGCACTCCTATCCTCTCCACCTTTCCGTCTCTCGCGGTTCTTTTTTTTCATTCTGCCATCAATGTACTGCAACTGTTCGATCCGTCATCTCCGGAGCATCGATATCCGATCGATCTTGTCAATGTTCTAAATATTCTGGCGTCGGGACGAATTCTGTTTCTTCTGTTAAAGTTTCCATTAAAATGAAATTTGCTACAATGATTCTAGTCTAGTCAGTGTTTGCTACTGAGTATTTCCGGAAAATGTAAGATAAATGGAAGCGCCGTGTCACGTGATCGGGATTCCCAGAGTAAACAGTTCTGGCGACTCTGAGTAATGTGTGTAGTGGTGCAGCGCTGTTAAATAAGGATTGAAAGAAAAGACTACTTTTCTGAAATTATCTGAATCACAGTAGTTTATTTCACATTCGTGAATGGAGCAAAATACTGAACTAATGAGCAGAATAAATGAATTAGTGTATGAATGATCCAATAGATAAGTGTTTGAGAGTGAGGGGTGTGGGTGGGGTGGGGAAAGACCTAGACCATAATGAAATAAGTAAATAGATTAATGAAGGAAAAAGAAAGGTAGGAACCAGAAAAAGAGAGAAACCTCGACTACCTTGGAGTTAACTGGGCGTCAGATCTCTTGTGAGGTCATGTTTACCAGAGATACTCCCAGTCTCACTGACCTCTGATGTCAGCTGTGATCGGACTTTGTAGATCTATTTAGACTATGTATTTATCATTTTAACCGTTTATCGTCAGTGATGATGGACTGCCTAATTTATCCTGTCTATTTCGTCATTTGTTGAAATGAATATTATTTTGATCGCCCATGTACCAGTGTGGGCACTTTCAATAGACGTTAAACTTGTTGGTCGTGCTGTAATTCTGTGGCATTTTCTGTTGCGCAAACAACGATTCGTGTGGATGCGTCATTTTTCCACTGTATTGTATCGGTCTGGATGCCATGAAGTAACCAGGCGTGACGTATTTTGTTGTTCTTTCTCCGTTGGCAAGCATGAGGCCTTTCAGTTTCATTCTGCCGTTCTCCACGAATATATTTATGCTTAGCTCCTCTATTGTTTAGCTGCCTGAATGCTTTTTCCCTTTCATCTTGGCCTTGGTTATGCGTATTGTGCAATATCGAATCAAAAGAGTGTTTAACCTCTTGTAGCTTTTTTCCATCATATTCCCTTCTTCCTCCTCCCTCCCTCGTTCATTTTGTTCCAGATACTTTCCTAACGGGCAATAGGTTAAGGAGATTGGTCTTTGTTCTTCTGAACGATTGATTGAAACGGTTTATTCTCGAGAAGACCAACAAAAAAGTATTGGAATCGCCCTCCGGCAGAAACTTGTATGCATCATTAATAAGACATGGACCATTAAAAACATGTTTGTGAATAGTATCGAGAGGATCTGAAAGTTCGAACATACATAATGCTAGTCATGGCTAAGGGGAAATGCGACATTAAAGTTTCCAAGCATTGAACTTGATCTAACCTAAGTCTGACCAGACTCGATGCAAAAATCTTTTAGACTGATTCATATATTGTTATGATTTTGCTTTCCATTTATGAATGTTTGCACGCTTGAATGGGAACTATGCAGTACTAATGAAAGCTGCCTTACTGATGCATTGGGGAAGATCTATCACGTGACATAGATGCGGAATTATTGCGATGCTTCCATTGGTAGGTTAATAAAACCGTTGCTGCCATGGTGAAACCCGCTATTATTGCTGTACCATACTCTGTAGTCTCCTATAGTCATGATATGCCCACAAGACAGGAAACACGAAGCAGCTGCGAAGCCCTTGCTATCTGTTATCTCCAAGGGGGCAGTCATCTGTAACACAACTTTGGAATTTAGAAAGAACAATGAAAATATGAAGTGCAACATCATTTTATTATTCACCTTGTACCAAGTTCTTAGCTATTTACTAATGCGTGCTCCTCGAAGATTGCTACCTACAAGTTATGTAACGTGCAGAACAAATTAACAGTCATAGCAGAAATCTAAGTTAACATATTATCTGATTCATTCTGCATTAGCTGTTGATTACGTGACGCCAGAATCAAAAAATTGGTCATTGGTAGCATACTGAGGGTCAAATGATCATTTTCATGCTAATACATCAGAAACTCGACATGCACTTGATCCCAGTTTTAGTATTTTTAAATACGATATTTTTATATACGACAAACGGTGATGGAATATGAAAAACTATGGTTGGCATCTGCCTAAATAAACATTCTATATTATCACTCTATGGACTCGCGGTTCTGTTCGATATACACGTGTGATGATGTCAGAGTTTCAAGCAGCGCTACTGATTTTAACGTCCAGGGCTACTAACTAAAATAGAGATAGGATTAGAGATGATCATGAATTACTGAGCAAAGGATCAACATTGATGGCTGCTAAGAGGATGAAAAGAACTTTTGAGAGCTAAACTTAAACTTACAAGTAGGCAGATTTAGTTTAAAAATTAAATCATGTCCAATTTTAATAAGTTGAGGGCAGATCTGGATAGATATCTAGATGTAAAATCATACTATGAACCATAAGACTTATATTCAGAAGCAGCAATGAGAACAAATGCCGCCTTCGTTTATGACTTCTATCATACAAGTAAATTTTCTATCTCTTTGCCCCTCTTATTACCAAACACAGTAATAATAATATGATTTTTTTTCCATCACTCGTGATCCCAAACAGTAGAATGATGTTTTTTGGTTGCCATCCACATATGATTTGCTATCCACACTCAAATGCAGTTAAAAGCAAGAAGCATGCATGAATCGCCTCTTCTACGAAAATGGTTGACTTCATTCTCTGCTAAAAGATGGGAGTCTGAGATTTTGCTGTGTGATTTAAACGATAAGACAAACAGCTTTGCATGTAGGACAAAAGGCAATGGCTTTTCAAAGGGATTCTCAGTCGATAGCGATGAGAGGCGTATGGGAATACAGTCGTTGTTAGGAATACTCACACAATAATGAATTACCAGTATCAAGAAACAGGACACAGGTTAAGGGAGGCATAAACTTCTCGGAGAGGGACGCAGCCCTTACCCCATGCTCATATTTCTACGCCACTGACTAAGAGCTTTTCGTAGAAAGAATTTCAGTCTTTCTTTTTCTAGTGTTCCTTTTCTCATTATTATCATACAGATATCGCAACTAAGACCAGCATCCCACTCCTCCCCCCCCCCTCGCCCCCATCTNCCCCCATCTAACCCCCAACATCAGAATCGACAGTTTTACTATTTTTGTCGATCTCCCCGCTCTGCCGATGACTGACTACATCTGCCTGGTAAAATCTCTAAGCCACCCCCGCCGCCCCNTTTTTGCACAGCCGCTTTGTTTGTCCTGACCACTTTTTTTCATCCGACAATTGTTTAGCCTTTTCGAATTCTAAAGAGCATGCACCACAAAAAGTTATTGATTTACATAAAAGGGATGATATTATGAATGGGACAAAAGAATAAAATAACAGATGCACAGAACCAAGATGGAGAATTTCTTGCGTCCAGGCCTTCAGCTCCTTCACTGCCAGGAATCACAAATAAATTCTTCAGATCAAATCATTTTAACCAAAAGAATTCCACATTGTCATGAACATTGTTAACTTTTGCACGAAAAGGACAATACTGTGTTCATAAATAAGTAAAATGGAGATATAATGTACCTTTTCATATTTATTTCCTGATAAGAGTATGATATCATAGACCTGAGAACTTCTTAGGCATACGGCAGTAATGGAATTAAGATCATGGTCATAGCTCAAACGGGAGGTCTGTTTTGCGAGTCTTACTGTCGACCTTCATCTATTAAAGTTCATAAAGTTATTTGAATGTCTTTCCTTCTTTTCAAGTAGTTGACACTGGCTTGTAATTCTGGGCAGCATGTATCCATGCTGCGCATTCGATACGGGTATTTATTTAATTGTAATAATAATTGAATCGAATCTTTTGGTCAAAATTATTGAATAATGTCCATTTATTACGGGAGTTCACAAGTTTAAAAATAGTTCATACCATGCTCTTTTGATCTATCTTTATACCCCTGACTGACTCAACTGCAATCATATGAACGCATTTTATGCAGCAGATAACTCTTCACTTGTGGAAGACCCGAATATTTTAGTTTATTGGTCCCTACTAGAATGGTTTGTCTTGTTGATGGTATTTAGGTATGGAATTCATGTCCAGGAAGCTTTCGAGAGATCTTTGGCATACTGAGCCTATCATAATACCACTTATCATACGTCATGTGTATTTGTGTGTGTGTGTGTGTGTGTGTGTGTGTGTGTGTGTGTGTGTGTGTGTGTGAGCAAATTATAGTGCAATTATAGCGTAAAGTGATAAGTATCGATACTCGATACCATGAAACGTTTCTGTATCGAAACGTTTCTAAAAATGCAAAATCGTTCCAGCACTGCTACGGACTACTACTGCGTTGTATACACACCGGTTCTGTTCTGACCAAGTCGACCCAGACAGTGTGACAGTGAGCAGTATTACACTCTTCAAGGTAAGCGGCTTTGCGACGCAACCAGAAATACTGTGAGGCTTTCTTCTATCTGGTTATGCTGGGCGATACTACAAATTTTTAAATAATCGTGATGACAGATGACTTCAACTGCATATTTGAGTAACAATCGATTACTTAAAGTTACACGAAGCTTTAAAAAGAATGCAATTAATGCTTAAAAGGGGAAGAGGGAGAGGAGTAAGGCAGGGGTTGGAAAAGAAAGGTTATCTAGTCTACACGCTAGGGTAGGTGAAGCCAGAGGAGAAACGGTCGGAAGCTTATTTTTTTCTTGCAGTTATGACATCAATTTTTCTCCTAAGTGTCCAGTAATCGGGGTGTAGTTAAGCAATAAAAAGCAATCGATTACTAATAATTTTCCAGCATAATCATGGTTTCGCCCGACACCACTATTTGCGTATGTCCGCGAATTAAGGATGAATTGATTTCTTTTAAGATGTTATTTTGGGGGATTGTGGGAAACATGTTTTGAACAGATTGACGAATAGAGTGCGATGGCTCGGAATATAAAAGATTGTGGGTAGATTTAAGTGAGTGTGATATGCTCATCCTCGATGTTTTTTTCATTGGGAGAAATTATTTTTGGGTTTGTTCGGAAATCTCCGAAAGAGCAGCCATTCAAAAGGACTACAACTGCTGCCAAATCACCAACCAACCTAAATAGTAGGTGTTATAAAGATGGGGTAATATTTGTTATAATCGTTCGTGATATTTCTTCTCGGTTTCCAGTATCTCCTATCCGCAACACTAGTTTAATGTGTGCACTTTCATTAGGTGAAAAATATTATTTGAATCAGCATCATAATGACCCGAGATAACTTTGTCTGAAATAACAGTGGGTCATTCTTGTACAAAGGAAAAAAAGTCTTTAAAAAATCTTGACTGCAAAATATATTTTACCGTAAGAATCATCTAATCCACCTCTCAAAAACTAAAATTTAGCTACATTTACTATACTGATCAATTGTCCATTTCATGTACAGTTTTTGTGTTTTTCAATTATGACTCTACTCTCGATTTCCGGGACAAACAAGAAGAAGAAAGAAGAAGAAGAAGAAGAAAAAGAAGAAGAGCAGTAGAAGAAAGAGAAGAAGAAGAAGAAGAGCAGTAGAAAAAGGAGAAGGAGAAAAGGTAGGGAAAGAAAAAGAAGAGGAATAAGAAGAAGAAGAAGAAGAAGAAGAAGAAGAAGAAGATGAAGAAGAAGAAGAAGAAGATGAAGAAGAAGAAGAAGAAGAATAAGAAGACGAAGACGAAGAAGAGAATGAAGAAGAAGAAAAAGAAGAAGAAGAAGAAATAGAAAAAGAAGAAGAAGAAGAAGAAGAACAACAACAACAACAATAATACCCATCAAAAGAAGACCAACTGATGTCAACAAAGCCAACAGTTAGTTTTATCAAAAATTAAACAAGAAACAAGAAAAACTTCAAAGTATCCATTGTGTGGTCTTTATTACACGATAATTGCAGATAAATTATTGCTCTAGAGTTAAGCCAGGGTTAGCCGGAATTTAGTGGCAAAAATTGCAAATCTACACAACACAGGTATAAAATAAATAATAAATATTTGCGAAATACTGCACACCACAGTTATATTAAACATAGCATGGCTGTATATAAAAAATATATCTAAGTGCCATTACAAGCTGGATGAAACAGCTTTATGAATTTACATATCAAACATGACAAATCATCAATGATTATAGACCCATCCCTGTTGTTCCTCATTTAGAAATATTACTTTGGGGTTTGTGAACGTCTTCAAACAGGCCAGCGGCTCTAGGGGACTATAAAACCACTAAAATTAACCAACAAACCAAAATACCATGACACATTATAGCAAATATTACCAGCTGGCAGATCTGAGACCCCATACTAAGAATGAACATACTTTCTACCACACTTTACAAAAAAAACAACAACAACACACATTTTGGACAATTACATATTATACAGTATGAAAGATCGAATCAAAATTACGGTTAAAAAAGTAGCCAACTTCTTGAATCAAGCCAGCACCGGGGCCGTAACCAACACCCCCGTAGCTCCCCTATTACCCAGGGAGGGGGCGGCAGAGAGGGTAATAAAAAACAGTCAAGGGCTGACACATGAGGGTAGGTCTTCCAAAAGATGGTTTTTAACTAGGGACAGGGAAACGGACCAGGTAGTTAGGGCTCTAGCTAGCACTTTTATAAAAACATGATATATCTGGAAATGAGGTAATGATGATAAAGAAGAAGAAGAAGAAGAAGAAGAAGAAGAAAAGAAGAAGAAGAAGAAGAAGAAGAAGAAGAAGGAGGAGGAGGAGGAAGAAGTAGTATTGACAGCTAATGTTGAGACAGAGGACATTCATATCTTTAACATGATTTGCAAACAATCTGAGGCTTACACGAGTTCAAATTTCGCTATGCTCATTTCATATTTGCCTATTTTTTTTTCTTCATGATTTGACTTGTTTATATAACTATAATCCTCATTGGTCTTCTTTATCCTTTTAAAACAGTGTTGAGTCTTGAATTGTTATTATTTCCTAATTTTACAAGCTCATTGTTTTGCCTTGAACAACAGGTTGAAAATGCTCAATTTCTCAAAACCTCAAAAAATAACTCAGGCAAATATGGGATGAACATAATGATTTGGTTCAAATCATTTGTCTTACAGCCAGTTAAAATAAGGCTTATATCGTCAGGACCAGGAATTCGAAAATCAGACCCTAAAGATCTTTGGTGCCAAGCGATATCGAATTTTTGTTTCTTGCAGAGATGCAAAGTAAAACCTTTTCTCCCCACAGAAACATTGATTTTAAAAGCAAACGGTCAGTAAATATGAATGAATCTGAGTTACTGTGAGGCATAATTTGATAAATGATATAATATTATGTAGATCTATTATTATAAAGTTGTTAGTCGGTCACATTTTTTTTTAAAGAATATTTTTCCATCCATGTGATGACTGCCTTCCACTTCAATCAGCTAGTCTATATCTTGGTAGAAAATAATGTTAATCCAAAACTTTTTTTAACCAGCTAATGAAAGTATACACATTAAGCTTTCAGGCCATACTAACAACTTGATTGAACCAAACTAAGACCTACGCCTCTTTTGGAATGACTTTAAGACATTTGGATATAGCTTAAGTGAGACAATCCATAAAACTATTGTTTGCTGGCATACATAAAAACTCGATTTATTGTTCGAACATATATAAGACTGACATGGCCTGGCATTGTTCTGGAACGCTGTCTACTAATATGATTAATGATTATTACGATGATGATGATGGTGATGATAATAATAATAATAATAATAATATAACAATAATAATAATAACGTGGTAAAAGACACAAACACACATAACCATCAACTCTATTTAATCCCAACGTTCTCATGTTCACTTTAAAATGCGATTAAGCGAAGGGGACTGTCTTTAGACCAGGAAATACAGTATCTAAGGGACTTTGCAGTCAGTGAGAATGGAGCAATATCGCACAGTCGAACGTCTTTGGCAGCATGGAAGAACTAGTGAAATAAGCAGTATTAGCTGTCCAGAAACTCTTGCAACTTTAGTTTATAATCAATAAACTGGAGTTGTCTGCAACGAATACACGAGATTTGGCTGAATTTTTAATTTATGGCCCCGTTCTCTCTCCTATAAAATGTCAAACATTGTTTAAAATTAGATTAAACAGACTTAGCTGACCTTTCTGAAAAGTAAAGAAAAAAAAAAGAAAGCGTTTTCTCGTGTTCAAACTAGGCCAGACGACGCTTATTTTGTATTTACTTCGCAGTACTGTTGTCCAGTCACAAGGTTTGTTTATCAGTAACTATAAGTATTCCTAAGCCATTCACAGTTTTAAGTCTCACTCTAAGACCATGTAAATTAAGGATTTTTTTTTTGTTGTCCTGGCTGGCTGATTCGGAAGAGTGAAATCATAGAGGAAAAAGACTTGCATTCACTCACTCATTCATTCTCATGTGGGAGACAGAGAGATGTCTAGAATAGGAGACCATTAATAGTGCAAACTTGGGACATATCAACCTTAAATATGTTTTCAACATCCATTGAAGGAATAAATCATAAGCCTAGATCCGACAGACCGATCAATCAGTAATGTCGATCGCTAAAACTGCTCTGGATCAAGTATGCTCGAATGCCGAATGGATCAACTCATTTTTTGTTTATGTGATCAGGGCCTGGGAAATGGGATATGAGCGTTGCATGCTTCCTCGGGGATCTGAAAGACCGACCAAGCGTATACACAGATTTAAAAAAAAAATCTACAGGAGCACTGACATATATTTCCTGGATGTCTCGAAAGGTCACCATCGATCTCAGATCCACACTTCCAACTCGCAGAAATTAGCACGTAGCCTACAAGCACATTTGAGTTTAAAAAAATGTGGCTCACACTGAACATAAGGGGGGTTCCCGGATACTTGACCGACGGACATTTGACCGACGGACACTCGGCCGAACGGACACTTGGCCGAACGGACACTTGGCCGAAATTCATTACTGCATATTGTTATATTCATTCATCTCGGCACTTTTTTCTATCTCTCAGAGAATGTGCGAATGTAAGTTCTCACTAAATTCATTTATATGTTGACATGTACTGCAATAAAGAATTATGCTGTAATAAACATTGGTCAAAAGAAACAACTCTCTATCCCCCCTGAAGAATGGTCCCACCTCCATCAAAAAAAACCCAAAAAAACCAAAAAATCTTTGGCCAACTGTCCGTTCGGCCAAATGTCCGTTCGACCAAGTGTCCGTCGGCCAATTGTCGGTTGGCCTAGTGTCCGGCCACGCATAAGGGTATGTATTAGTGATGTCATTTATGATACAGTATATGAATTATTGCTTGGACAGAGTTTTTCGTTCTGTGAGAGTACACCAAGAAATTATAAGCGATCTGCGGAGATTGTAAGGTCAAATGATGGAGTAATTTTATTAATGCCCTGCTGAGAGAAAAAAAAATCCATTAGTGACTTGTGGTCTCTACCAAGCATTGCAACTACCAAGAAAGACCATTGCATCAAATGTTTTTAGAATTGCAGAAATTACAAACAAACTACGTATCAATAAATCTATTTTAAAAGGCCATCGGAGATGGATAAGTCTCAGATTACGAAGACCATCAGCGGGCCAACAAGAATGGTGCTTGACTGGAAAAAGAAAGACGAGAAGACCCCGCAAAGCACTCAGAAAAACAGATTTAAAACAGCTCGAACAAACAGATGACACATGGAATTCCGCTAAAAGGGTAACGCTCCACGGGTACATTGGAGAACCATTGTGTCGACCCTATGCTTGCTCAGGGACGACAAAGTTTAGTGGGACTAGTGAAACAAGTTCTGAGACAGCTCCTGTCATTGTTCCTTATTAGTGCAGTAGACAACTGTTATAACGAAAACGATTAAACCGAAAACATGGCTAAAACGGGATGAAGCACAAAGCCCCGTTTATTTTTCCCTTTTTAAGTTTCTCTGTCTAAACCGAAACTCTGTTTAAAACGAACCCACTGATTTCGTTTAAATCGTTGTCTACTGTATTCATCAAATAAGAAATAAAAAAGCAAGCAGTGACAGAAGATATCTCAGAAATTGTCTTCTGACAAATACCCGAGTCCCACTTTGCATATTCCATTAACATCCACCCATTAGTATTCTTGATGGGAAAATCTGACTAATCACATGGTTGTTTCCTACATCGTCACTTTTATCTCACATTTGCCTGGGTCATTTTTTGTTGTTGATGCTGATTTGAGATGTTATGTGATCTTATACTATTCATTCATCTCCTCTTTCCTATTAAGACAAATCCAGAGTTTTGATTATTTATTATATCCCAATTTTACAAGCTAAATCACATTTGCCTCATTGTTTTGCACGGAGCAACAGGTTGAGAGCGCTAAATTTCTCAAAACTTCAAATAATGATTCAGGCGAATGTGGAATGAACATGACGGATCAGGCAGCTGATAAGGCTGTTTGAATAAAAATCATCACATAGTTTGATTCTTCTAATTAGTCATTCAAACATGTTCTTCGTCAATATCAGAAATTCATTGCAAACACGAAGGTTAAGACAGGCTGCTTCATAATCTTGTTTCTCGAAGTGCTTGGGTTGTAACTTGATAAGTGAAAGCATGTCGTCAGTAACTATCGACTACTCACACCGGGTTTAGCATCCGGTATCATCTAATTTAAAAAAATGGTCCACTGTCTCATATTCCTTGCAACTGGCAGCGTGGACATCGTAATCATAATAGATATTGTAAATTGTCTGCATTCTTTGAATACTCATTCGCTGTATCTGTGTGTCGAAACCTGAAGTTTCAAGCTGGCCAGTAACACAAGTACAATTTGGTGGTAAAATTTCATGTACGTTTTATATTCTTTTATCATCCACAAGTTCTCAAAAAACAGGGAAAAAATTCGCACTGAAAGAGTGAGGGAAATAAGACTCTGCGACAAAGCAACGAATTGCATTCATTTGGCAGACAGATATACCCTTCCTATACTGCCTTTTCTTGCGGCTATTATAAAAGATATGGTGCAAACTGTAAAGACTAATCTAATAACACGCTCGAAATCGCAAACAGTTGAAAATAAAACAACAAGCTCAGACAGCCTTCACCAACATTAGTTCAACTCATCTCTTTAAAATATTCACTGTACATACGGTAGTGGTCAATTCAGCATATCTACAGGCTTGGCTTTCTAAAACCTTTATTATGCTCGTAAACAGAGCATTTATGTTCAAATTCGAATCTCTCACGGACCGTTACGGCAGAGGCAGGCAAGCGCAGATAGCATTTCCAGGTCTTACGATGGTATTCTATGGGCGATCATATCTAGTTCGTAACATGGAATACGCTCGTAACACCAGGAAATCATAGGCGTATGCCACCCTCTGCCATCAGAGGTGTAGCATCCATGTAATCTATGAATGTGAGATGACCAACATGTTATCTATTTGTCAAATACAATTTAATTAATAATGAATGTTTTCTCAAATATTCAAACATCGCCTCCGTCCTATTTAACCTATGAGCAATTTACAAAATACGATTTTGTCAAAACTAGCCAGACTTCTTTGCCGATAATCTAAGCGCCTATACACTGTCTCACAGATTTAACGCTCCTATATAACCTCAGTGCCATGCATCCAAAGGCAATGTAAAGAGAGAAACTTTGATAAAAAGTGACCAATCATTGAGAGAAATACTTGCTCACCAGCTGTTCTGACGGTGTTTTGTTGTTTCCTTCTGTGCACGACCTCCCGTTGTTTTTGTTTTTTTTCGGCGAGGAGGTCTAAGTTGATGGTTTAGACCGCACAGGGGTTGCCTGGGTTCTGTTGGAGCCAAAAACTCAATTTTTGACATTTTCAAAAGCCAATGACTCCCACCAAATTAAAAAAAAAAATAGGGTATAATAGCTAGATTACCAAAAAAAAAATCATCTTTATTACTCCCCTGTCTGCCATAGCGGTTCCATGGAGATCCAACTTTAAAATTAAAGCTCTCAAATTTTTCACACAAACACTTCACTCTCACTCCTGTGTCGACCTCTTACTCCCTCGATGAACCAGTATAATTCATTACAAGAACACAGAATTGATAGAAGGAAGAGGGCCGTTGTCTGAAAATGAGTACGTGTCCGGATCAGCAGATAACATTGTTGACATCCCTATTCCCATGCTTGCGAAATAGTCCTCGCTGGGGAAGTGGGAAATAGCTTGGGCGTGCGGATGCACTGAAATACAAACAAACAAAAAAATATGCACTATACTCAGTTAACTTCGAATATTCGAATATAGTCTACATTTTCGCCGTTGTGCTTTTTTTTGGTTTTGTTTTGAGTGCTATGCACAGAAAACTCACTTAAAACCAGTAAGTCACTGTTGAACTTGCAGGAGCCTAACTGGCCAAACATCAGTAACTGCAAGAGTCAATAAAAGCAGTACATTCTAAAAAAAACATCCTGTCGACAGAATGAGTAGAAATAACCGCATATCCTGACACCACATCGCAAACATGAAATATAAAAATGAAGTCCTGAATTTGCAAATAAAAAGATGCTGTGCTATGCACCGTGATCGTAATATTCTCCTTACAAGATGATTACATACCGTGTGACACCATCCCGTGGTGGCTCATGGCTCTGGGACTGTGGCAGCTCCCCGAACCCGGTCCGGACATACTGCCGTACATGCCCATGGCATCTCTAGGCACAGAACTGTACACGTTCAACGTGTCCTTGGACCGATACGACTTGTCCAAGAGGTTTAGGGGGTCACGAGCCTCGTTGTGGAAGTGAGACGCTCCAACCGGAAGTTGCTGGATGACGGGAACATGTTCGACCCGCGGTTTTGACGGTGCAGAAAAAGTTGAACTGGAAAAGTAATCTGAAAAGGAAGGATCAAACAGAAACGGTTAATACAGTAAAACCTCATAAATACAAGGGACCGGTTCAGAAAATCGACTTACTGAGATATTTCAGTTCGGGAGGTAAATTTAATATAGAACTATCGAGCAAGGGACCATTGCATGAAGTAGGCAAAGAATTCTACCGCCGTAAGGCCGTTTGCACAATGCGAGTAACTTTTCATACCAATAGGAACTGCGGGTACGTCTCAAAACATCAATAATGTCTCCCTTTGTTATTAACAGTGGGCAAAGTTAGATAGCATTGTGTATACGGTCCCAGGTATCTGTTTTATTTCATGAAGAACGTAAGCGATGTCATCAGTCATAGTTTTTCATTCTTGATCCATTTAAAATGTTAGCTTGTTTTATCAGGAAATCGACTTTATTCAAAAGCAAATGACACCGCGTACCGTTTAAATCAACTCCTCGCATAATAGCATATATATACTTTCATGATCTCAAGAATCAAAGATCCTGGGTTCGATTTCCCCAATTAACATTGTTGTTTATGAATACATTCACATTTTCCTGAGTCCATCCAGCTGCAAAATAGATACCTGGCTATAGGCAGTGACATAATAACATTGTCAGAATGCTAGTGATCAGTGCCTGTGAAAACACAGCGGCAGTATATTCCACGTGGTGTTCAGAACGATATAAGATGATCTGGCATATGGAAGGTAATCACAATGTGGAATGACGACGTTGTTNGGGGGGGGGGGGGGGGGGGGGGGATGGATGTCTGGATACGAAAGTTCATGATCTAAATCTCATCATTATTATACGTATTATTATTCATTTCATAAGAAATAATTTTCCAAAGTTGTGATTTTGTTGTGGTTATGCCACTTTGTGTGATCTTGCTCTGAATATCTTGGCACTCACACAGTGTTTAAACTAAGTGGATAGTTTTATTTCAAGATGCAGAAACGTAACCTTCTTCAAGCATGCAATCAGATTTAAATTGGCGGTAAAAAGAGGCACAGAGTCTATAAAAAAACCCGACTGGCTGCAGAGTTGTAACCATTGGCTAACGAAGTTATTGTAATTCCAGGTTTATTTATGAACTCTAATGTACACATTAGTGGCCGTATACATAATCATTACATTTGTTAACGCATTGCGGTAACCACGGGAAACTCACAAAACGTTAGTAGTGCTCCCTGTTTTAATGCAGTACGTTAACTATTGTATTGATTATGCGTACTACTACTGGCCCTTAAAAATAAAGGAAGAACTCACCAGGATTTTGGTATATTGAATGACTTTGTCCAAACGATGGCGTTCCGGAATGTTGACTTTGCACCACATTGAAGGCACTGCCGGACCCGGAGGGATTTCCTCCTACCTGTCCGCCTGAAACTCCTCCCCCTAACCCGCCCATCGGGCTCCCAGCCCCGCCCAGCGAGTACCCACTTTGCATGGAAGGGGCGTGGCCGAAGGACGGGAAATAAGCCGAAACGTCTGAGTGATACTGTGGACCGTCCAGGTACGAGGAGGAAAAGGGGGCGGAGTCAAGATCGGACTTGGAACCGTAGGGTGATTGGTGATACAGGCTGCTCGTGTGGGTACCCGGGTAGGGTGAGAAAAAGTTGTTCGGATGATAAGGATGTGGGGCGTAGATATTGCTGGAGGAAGCATTGCCGTTGTTAACATTATTATTATTGTTGTTGTTGTTGTTGCTGTAGGCGTTGTTGATAGGAGAAAGAATGGATCCCGTCGTGCTCGTGCTGGGCATTTCACTGTTGTTGTTGGTGTTGCTACTGTTGTTGTTGCTACCGTTGTTGTTGTCTGCGCTGCCGTTGTTGTTGCCGTGGTTGTTGCTGGCATCGTTGAGGTTCTGGTGATGACTGCGGAAGGCGCTGTTGTGTAGGCCTGAGTTGAAGCGCATGGCGTACCCCGAAATGGGACTGGTGGTTTGGTTATAATCACTCCCTTGTTGACCTGAAGAGAGTCCATAGAGATAATAATTAGCTTTTATTCTCGAATTCGGATCTCTTACGGATAGGTATGAAATGCACGTATAGCATTTTAATTTTATTGTACGTTATATATCCACTCAATTTTTGTGATTACCACAGTGGTTTGAACTATAAGATGCATTAGGTAGAAAATACAGTGTGCTATCCCCGCCCCCCTCCCCATTCTCCCCTTTCCTGATAAAAAGCCAAACCTTCCAATTACAAAATAGCCGGCATTTACAATGGAGCCAAACTAAGATCAATGTGTTGATACTAGTACCATGATGTGCTTATGTCCATAATACTATCGATAGTGCTCGCAAAACCTTTCCTCACATCATTGTTCCCCACCCTTTACATCTCCCTCTTCTCACAATAATCATCCTTGGCCACACCTACCACTGTAAGGAAAAGAAGGCCCGCCCAGTAAAGATGACTGCGACGTGCTGGCGAAAGAAGCGATTGGTCCCTGCGTTATGACGCTCGAGCGAGGGTTGATCGGATTGGGTACAACTGGTGAAACGGGTGGGGTCAGCATGGGATTTCCGTTGGCTGACATAGCCTAATGACAGAATAAAAAAAAAAGCATTTCTATATTTGATGGTTTTTTTTAAAATACTGTGCGTAATGAGGTAACTTGGTTGTGAATATTTCGTATGAAGCTTAAACATTATTCAAACAGAAAGTATATTGTTTCAGAAAATATTGGTCTAGCCTGTCACTGATATGGCAACTGGAAATATGAATATTTTCATTTTAAGTATCACTATTCTTTACTAATAGCTCTTTCATGACCAGACTGTGGCAGCACTCAATACTTTCCATTCAAGCTTACCTACTGCAATATGGTTTAACATAAATCTGCTAGGAAAGCTGGAAGTTAATAAAAACCTTCCTCACCGGCGCTATTGCTGAGAGAGATGATAAATGGGGAGACAGAGCAAATACGTCACGTCCTTGCACTTGCGCATGCGCAAAGGGAGGTGTGGCTAGGTTGACGTCCCCATACATGTCTCGTTTTAGAGCATCGCTGTGACTTGGGGCTCTGTTAGGGTTAGCCACAAAACATGTTCCTGCCGGTTGCGTCAAGCTTGGTTTGGCTCCAGTGTCATCTGAAATTGTGAAACGACACAATACGTGAGTGGAAAATGAAACTAAGAAAGGAATTATAAAACTAAATGCTTAAAATTTAGTTGAAATAAAACTTATTAGAGCAGGGAGACTGCATTGAAAGTTCCAGTAAACATGAGAACAATAAATTGTGCAACGACTTTGTTGCGTATTTAATTTGCATTACCTGTATTGCATGGCTATGTGTATGAAATCTTATGTGTTTGTATTATGAATGAGACTTAAATTGTTCATTACAGTGTATACCATTATTACCCCAACTAGCAACATCATCCTTTCTTCTAATGGGATGACCGTGCCTGAGAATTTCATATAAGGAGTTTAGTGATAGCAGACATCTAAGACTGGTGCGACTATCGACCCATAAAGTCTTATCAAGGAAAGCATTTTTTTTTTTATTTCAGCAAAATCAAAACAATAACTGGCTGTTACATGAAGCTTTTTAAAAAAAATACGTTTTAAAAGATATCAAGCATCTTTAAATAGCAAAACTACGGCCACTATGCGTCAGCATTGAAGAAAACGGTGGCATGTCAGATTTCATGGGTAAAGATCGCTTCGTTATGAAATGCATTTTGTTGCATGACCGCGTTCCCTTTGCTTATAATATAGTGTAATGCCCCGCGCCTTTTGAGAACCAAAGAAGTTTTGTGTTCTCGAGAATCTATAGACCCTATACCATTTTTTTCCATCCCTTATAAGGGCCTTGCAGCATTCTTTCCGCAGGCCCCCAGCTGTGTTGCCTATAGAGGAGACACTCTAGCACACATACTGACTTTAGAGGCAGCTAGACCCACCTGGTTTCATGTGTTTCTCTAACAGTGATTGCAGCTCCTGCTCCTTTTCCAGATGCAGCTGGGACTCCACAGCCAGAAGGACATACTCATCCAGCAACATGCGGATCAGGTGGAACGAAGCTGGGAGACCGGACGGATCAAATGAGGAAAGAATATAAAAGATGGAAGATTAAGATAAAATATTTTTACCCCGAAAAGGACATCTTTTTACAATGCGTTCAATGTTATACTTTTGATTCACTGAAATTACATATGGGTTTGTCCAGATTTGACACTAAATTTTTGAAAATTATGGAATGAATTTATTTAAAAAGATGGTCAACGTATCGTGTCTGAGGACTTTATCAAGACTGACAATTGAAATAAGAGATATATATCAAAGAAATGCATGTGAATAGAAGTCCTGAGGGCCAGAAAAAAAAAAGAGAAATAGGACAACTGAGAGACATTTTATCCATTAATATGCACTCATACAGAACAGTGCACATAGTATATTATTATGATAATACAAGATTCTTACAAATCAAATTCATTAAACAGTCATTGTTAGTCGCCGCAGAGCAGCGCCATAATTACTCATGGACACCTGAATCAATGGAGAAATAGGATTAAAGTGTCTCACTTAAAGACAACACAATCAGAGTGATTTTTCTATACATTTCCTACAGCACGAAGTTGAAGAAAAGTTGGTTGAAAAAAATCCCAAATCCTATAGTTTTACCGTAAAAATGAAGAATACAGGCATTTTATTTACATTACTCTACATTTCACGATTTTTCCCAACAACTCACAAGAAGCGATTTTCCCTTGCGTAAACAAAAATGGATGTTCGTAAAGCCATTCTACCCTGCCCTTGGAGAAATTTCTTCGAGTGGTAACACCGACTGCACCTTTACAGACAGTGGGGATAACTCCACATTATTTTATGGAGAAATGTAAACTCACATCCCTACGGCAAGTAGTTTCCCTTGCTCAGAATAATGTGCTAAGAGATAGCAGATCTTTAAATAATTAGAACAGACGTGTTTATATATAGAGCACTCGACAGAAAAAGATAGGCTATTATTAGGGAAAATCCGTATGGATTCCGAACGCATTGTAGATATAACTAGGGATTTTGTAATTTTAAGTTCGGATCTCGTACGAACCGTTATGGCAGAGTTTAGCATTTCCTGGTGTTATGATCATGTTTTACGCTATGAAATAGAATCAAGTATGAATTTCACGACTAGCTCACGTAAGAAATCCTAAGTACAAAATAACAGCTCTCTGTTCTCTCTCCTGGGGCCGTAAACACAATGGTGTCTAACTGTACGCGCTGGTGGTATCTACGGGAAACCCCCAAAATACCAATGATATTTCCTATAGTTAAAGCAAGAGCGGAAAGTTCAACAGCATTGTGAGTACACATAGTTTCTGTGGCCCTTTTCATAATCCTTGCTTTAACTAACATCCTGTAGTTAACTACAGTGAACACCACTAAAGTTCTGGGATTTCCCGTCCCCGTGGTTACCGCAGTGCGTTCACTAACGTAAGGCTTATGCATACGACCACTGGTCTTTGCACAATGTGTCTGTGAGTACTTACCGAAACTCTGTGCGTTGTTGAGGGTGAGATTATGCATGACGCGGGCTCCGAAAAATGACCATTTGAGCAGGTAGTCCTGTGCCCTCTTCTTGAACGTTTTGCCGTTTTGTTTACTGGGCTGAGGATATAAACAGCAACAGTATTTTTATTTATTTGTGGAGCAGCGTGGCTGAGTGGTTGCGGCGTTGGGCTGAAGATCTAAAGGTCGTGGGTTCGATTCCCACGCACGGTCGTACTGTAGATGCTTTGAGAAAACATTTCATTCAAATTTTCCTTACTCCACCCGTCAATCAAATGGATACTTGGCTATAGGAAATGAAAGATCTTGTCAAAATGCCAGTGATCAGCGCTTGTAAATGGCAGCAGCACTGTATACTTCCCAGAGATTTGAGAAAGTCCTAGAGTGACTTGAACTGCTGGGGTAATAATAGTGTGAAGTCGTGGAGCACAGACTCCGTAAGCAGACCGGAGAAAAACAATATTCTGATTCACATGAAGACATCTGTCAGGGTCTCTGTCAGTGACGTCATTTACAGAGTTAGTGCCGCTGCAGATTTTTCATTCTGTGAGGCCCCCTTCCTCTCCCCTTCCACTCTGTGATATGGAAAGATTTACCAAATGCAACTTCTGCTGTTTCTGTGGCACTTGAAGCGCTAGATCATATATTTTCTGTGTGTCTACCCAGTTGCCGTAGAGGGAGATTTAAAATGAAAATGTATGTGTCACGAAGACAGCAAATCATCAATCATCATCATCATCATGTCCTATGAAATTCTAGTTTGTGAGATCTTACTGTGTGATGAAAAGTCAAAATAAACAAATACCTTTATCACTTTCTGTTCCACCACCATATCTAACCATTCTGTGAACGCCTCCACTGTTGCTTGCTTCCTCAGAAGCTCTTTAAATTCTCGAAGAACTGGAGAAAGAACAGATGAAATTATGACATTGGGAGATAGCGAGGAAGTTTTCATAATGATATTTTTTTAGGCCGCTTTAAAGCTAGTACACAAATACACACACAGCATTCGTTTCCTTGCATGTCTATTCCACACGCAGTTTTGCGGTCGTTGAATACAACACATGTATGAGACGATAGTGAAGACACAACTTCTCTAATATGTCGTTCTTGTTAGCGTATAAGACTGCACACTACAAAAGAGATCTTTATTAGGCGTTTACCAAAATAATCCGGTTCACATTAATAAATAAACGTATTCATTACAAAAAAATTAAAAAAAACATTTACAAGGAAAATACAAAAGTACGCTACCCAAGAAAGGAAAAATTGCTTGAAAAAATGAAAAAAGGTAATTGTCTACATAATTTTCCACTTACACATACCAGAGAAGACAAGGACATTTCAAAGAGAACAATGTACATAAAAGAACACAGGAATTATCCAAGAGTATGAATCATATGATTTTGCTCAGATTTTTTTCAGCCCATTTTGATGAGAGTATCGGAATTTATGCGCGCGTCAGGTGCAAAAAAAAAAAAAAATGGCAACAATTTTATAAGAAATTGAGTTTGTCCATGCCAACAAAAAGCGTGGAATTTCAGACCTTTAATTTTGATGACACCGCCATTCATGTAAAGATTTAAGGGAGCTGTAATTCTATGAGGAGTTATCATCATGTTACTCTAGTAGCTGCAGTCAATCCTGTTGTTCTGTATACTTTAATTCTGTGAAATATGATGTTACTCATCAACACGGCCAATCTACATGATATTATTATTAGATGCCCCGTCTCTATTTTGTACTATATATATGATAAATTGGACTTTGATATACTTTACATAGGCTACTGGAGACATAGACACTGCTTGCAGAAACAAGAATACTATATTTCAGTAGTGGACAAAAATTTATCTGGACATGAAATTTTCAAGACATTTAATTTTATTTAATTGCACCTTAAAATTCCTTTATATGAGCGCTTGGTACACATAATAATTATTTAGTCGTTTAGCACTGAAAATCAAACAGAATAATAAATTCATCTCCTTCACTGAATGAAAATAAAAAACTTAATATTTTGTACCTTAGGGGTGCAGGTATGATATCAAACAAACAAACAAACAAACAAACAAACAAACAAACAAACAAACAAACAAACAAACACGTGTAAAATCAAATGAACATCAAAATCAAAGAAAGCTAGAATAATCTTACATTCCGCATTCAACTGAACGTCCTCGTCATCTGTGGTACTCGTACTGCAACTGTGAAAGGCTTGAGAACTGATACTGCTGAGATCGATCCGGTCCACATCGGCGATCATAGCATTGACTAGATTGGCATCATACAACACAGGGCGGGCAGTCTGTTTGAAAAATAGGGCACACGTAGGTAGTGATAATGACTATGAAAATGGCAAGAAAGTTGATGATGATGATGATGATGATTACGGTGATAACTTAGTTTTCTGACAAAGTACTTACGTCTGAAAATTTGCAACATTTTATTCATTTTTTTTTCATGTCACAGTTTATGACAGTATCTATTTTTTTTTTCAAAATGATGATTACGATGATGATGACTTTACTTTTTATTTTTTATTTTTTTCTGTATACTTTCTTTCCTTTCTTTGTTTTACAATGTCTCTCGCTTCTTCAATCTCTTTCAGTAGGCTTGGTGCCGAAGATGAAATTATATTTCTGAAAACGTGTGCTATTCTGAATTAAACTGTTGATTTCTGGTCATATACTGCATTTCATCTTGTTTGTAAGGGAACTTTTAGTACAACATTGAATCATGATTTAGATTTTGTGTCTCTGAAGTATTTGCCTTTGCTATTATTTATTTGGCTTCACATTATTTAGGATATTTTTTCACATTTATTTTCGTAGTCTTTATTGCAAAGTGTTCAGTGGTTAATCTTGTTTCAATCCATTTTTTTTTTTAACTTTTCACCTTACCTTTACGCATTTAATAACTTTTTGTCGTTTATTTCTCCTGAAGAATGCTTTTGTCGAAACATTTAGACTGTTTTACATTTTAGCTCTTAAAAGTTTTTGTTAAAATAGATACATTCGGATTGAGGTAATGTTTTGCAATTAGCTGTTATTTTACAATGATGATGCGGATGCTGCCGTTGATGATGATGATGATGATGATGATGATGACGACGATGAAGGTGCAGATAGAGAGAATGGTTTCGCAAGTTTGATTACCATTAACGATGACAGTCTATCGTTCGTTGATATACGTTTGTATAACTCAACCAGCTCTATGACTACCAAAACGTTCAGTGACAGCAATTCTTTTGTACATAATTTTTACTCATACCTGTGCTAGATGAAGGAAAGATGTCTGCCTTTTCAACGACTGTGCAAATCTGCGCGCAACCGGAAGTTTATGATCCAGAAGCTTCTCAGGGAGATTCTCAAGAGCAGACGACACCCAGCTTTCCCAGTGCTTGGCGAAATTGCGAATGTCACAAAGCAGGCTGGGAGACATTAATGGAAATAATAATAATAATAATACAGTAATAATCATAATAATAATGCATTACATTTAAATAGCGTTCAATGCTCATTCCTAAGACAGGCCCTGAGCGCTTTATACATTGAAGGACATACAAATTAATTAATCCATTCAACAATCCAGCTTCAATTCATCTCTCTCTCTCTATATATATATTTATCTGTCTCTTTCTCTATCTTGCAGACAAGCAAAAACACCCATCTATCACACATTCATATACGTCCTTCTGGCAAATTTCTCGACTGACAACAAAACTACTAAGTCTTGAGCAAACACATGTGCGCATACGAGTAATGAGCAGAAGTCTCAGGTCAGGGGGAAAAGTGGATTCCAGTCTCCAATATCAAAGTATACAGAGATTGTGTTCCCATACCCCGAGCAAAGACGCCGACTCACAGATATCCACACCTACCCCCATTCCCTCCTTTCCTCTAAAAACAACAACAACAACAACAACAAAAAACAACCCAGAAACATTACAAAATATGAAATCGTTACGCTCATTCCACATTTGCTTAACTCATACTATGTTTTAAGCTTTTTCTCAACCTGTTGCGCAAAACTAACCAACAAGGCAGTGTTTTAATGGGAGAAAAAAAAATAAATGGACTATCATAGTAATATAAACAACTCAAATGATTTTAAAAAAATGACTCAGGCGAATATGGAATAATCGTGACGAAATAACGCCGCTCAGTTGAACTTTGCATATAGGATAAAAGAATGTGTCATTTCTTGCTCACAGGTGTGGGCCTATTATTTTTGGTTACATGTTAAGAGGCACTGAGTATTGCGTAATTGCGTTTTATATAAATAAGGATTTTGTCAGGGCCGTAATTATCCCGTCCTTTTCCCACCCCTCACCCCTTACACTTTTCGCAAAACCATCGCTTGGCGGTCACTCTATTCTTTTATAGTCTCCTCTTGTTTCTTTTCCTCCATTTTCCCCCCATCGTAAGTTTGGGGGCCCCATAATGTAGGCTATGGACAAAGAGTCTGGTACGGAATGGCCCAACTACTTTATTCGTAGCCTTAATACATAAATTGTTGTGAATACTAGGCATATAAATAATTTGCCTAGTGCTTCTGTTACTAGTGCATAAATATATATTCGGTTGAAAAATAATATGTGAGCACGTAGCTGCTAAAAACTGTTATAATCTGTTAGTAGACATTGCCTGACTTCTGTTAGATATGTCAGATTATAATAGATTGGAGCAGCGTGGCCGAATGGTTGCGGTGTTGGACTCAAAATCTAAAGGTCATGGGTTCGACTCCCGACCACAGTCATGTTGTAGGTGCCTTGGGAAAGGATTTCATTCACATCTTTCTCAGTCCACCCCTCTGTAAAATGGGTACCTTGTTATAGGTAGTGAAAGACATTGTCAGAATGCTGATGATGAGCTTGTGTATTATGGCAGCGGCACTTTATACTCCCCAGGGAGTTGAGAAAGTTCTAGATTGACCTGGCCTGCTGGGGTAATGAGAATATAAAGTCGCGTGAGCGGGCAATATCCTGGATAGGAGACTTATAAACCGCATTATTATTTAGTGCTACTCACGTTTCAGGCATCTCTTGCATGGTGGATGGAATGAGAACATCGACGAGTACCTGCAAAAGAAATGATGGCCTCACAGAATTAGATTAGTTTACCCCTCATACGTAATTCCCTCGCCCTTAACTAAAGGCGAGCTGCTACCATGTTCACGTTTCAAATACACGCAGTTTTTACAAAATTTAATTAAAAATTTTAAGCAGCTTCTGCTGGTATTATCCGAATTTATAACTGAGCTACAAAAGAAAACAACCTCGACGTTCTAAACACTTCATGAGAAATTAGTGCCAAATAGGATAACCAATATTTGTATGAGATAACAGTTTTCTCAAAATAGAATTTGTTTTTTTAATCTTTAAAATGGGAGATCACATGGCAACATAGGACTATACGTGACCCATTAATTACTTACATACTTGCGTTAATGAACATATTGCGTTAATTACATTAATGTTTTGTGAGTATCCTGTGGTTACCGCAGTGTGTTTACTAACATACGAGTTATGAATACGGCCACAGGGCGCATTAGAAGTCACTTATCTCTTAAACCAAATCACTAATGCACATGAGAACACCCGCCGAAAGATTACTTTTATAATGTTAATGTCTCAGTAATCTCACCAAATCATTCGTCCAATTTGCTGCCCGGTCTAGAGACCAACAGGAGAAGTAACTTAACCATTTTTAACCAATCAACAAACGTCCATACAAAAAAAAACAATGCCCTTAACCCGCCATCAACCAGCCACCAACCCACCAACAACCCGCCAGCAACACACTCACCTTGTACAGTATTGAGTCACAAACACAGAGAATGTCCACTATGACGTCATTCTCCACCAGGCTCAGCAAATGTTCGGGCAAACCTTGCCAAAAATGGAGCAGGAAGTTCTGAATCTGAAACAAAATATTTAATTTCCTTGGAGAAACCAGGTCGCCAGATTCATGAACAGTATCAAAAAGTGGGAAATCAACCCCAGTGGGGTGGTCATTTAATATGGAGGGATATGACTCTTGTGAAGTATTGGTATTTATTGGCTGAATGATGCCGCATAGGCACAAATTTCAGTGGACGGCACAACCCAACATAGACCATACTGAGGAATCTGATTGTTTCAGCGCTCTTACTAATTGAGACAGGCCACTTACTCCCGAGGTCATTCATTAATAACAGGTTAAAGATATTCTTTTCAGCAGTTTTTGCCTGTTATATTCAGCCTAACATGAATATCATAACAGCATAACAGCTAAAACTTAGAAACTCCAACTTAGATGTATTATTTAATTATAAATCTGTCATTGGGATTTTGACTTGCGGAACGACTTCTTGCAAGACACGATGGCGAATTTTACTTGTTCAAACATCCGCCAAGTTATACATCCATCCATCCATCCATCCATCCATCCATCCATCCATCCATCCATCCATCCATCCATCCATCCATTCAACCAGAGACGCCGGCGACTAAACTATCCATCTAACCAACCAGTCATACAGCCATCTACCCACTAGCCAAAACTCCAGCTAAACATACCTCTTCGAAATTGCCGTTGATGGCTGTGTCTAAGACACACTGACAGTGGGTTTTGTACATCATAATGAGTGTCTCCACCTGAAAACATCATCAACATTAACGTCACTGAATAACAGATTGAGAAGTAATTTAGCAGGCAAACATCACAGACTCATTATTACGATCAGAATATAACTCGTATTGTATGTGGTGTCACAAAACACATTCTTTCCCAATAATCAAGGTCAGTTTTTGTCTGGTCAGTCTTTAGCAGGAATACACAAACATTATGGCAATCACTTGTAAAACCTGGACATTTAGATATGACTTTTTGTATGCCATAAAACATAACGAAAATATCAATTTTCAAAAGAAGTAATTAATTTTTTATCAGCTACGTTAAACCAAAAACAAACGCATACTGATTTATTGGAAGTAGAGAGGGAAAAATATTATACAGTTACAATAGAGTTTGTAGACTGCATAATATTTTACATAGTTCAGTGTCATGATGAGATGGCTTGATTATGAAACTGCTCTTTTTTTTTTTTGGTGAAAAGTTCTGCTCAAAGCAATCCATGTAATTTTATTCAGAGACGGTTAAATATTGTTCCTGCCTCATTCACATACAAATTCGCCAAATTTTGCCATCCTATATCGTTAGGGAACATGAGAGGTAGATAGAAGGAGTGAATGCAAAAGATTAAGGGGATTTCATTGCATGATGAAAGAGCTGGAGGGGCTAAATTAGGTAAGAGAGTGGCTGGATATTCTATTATATTGAAACAAATTCATGATATCAACTCTTGAATTGTGTGGAAAATCTTAGCCGAAGAAAGGAAAAAACAGAATGAGATAAATCTCAGAAAGATACGGTGGGCTTTTCAGGTGATAAATTTTCAACCGGCATGTCCGTGCTTCCACCTCGCCATACGCTGGAAAACGGCAAGACCGGGAGACCTTGTTTACTCTGGGGGAGAAGAGCGCGATACCTCAAGTCTCCCAGCCCGTCTGGCCGTGAATGAAGGCCGGTGATAAATGTCTCTTCGATGACAAGCCCACAGAACTGGCAAGAGATAAGCAACACCGAAAACACAATGGCGCGACCGATCTTGGGTCATCGGTTTGGAGGGGATTCAGGCGGGGGAAGAAGAATTCTGATAACCCTTCGCGCGGGTTCCAGGGCCCTGAATATTTCATGACCGTTTGTCCAATCACGACAGCAAGGCGGCAATATGACTGAACGTGAGTGACTTGTTGTCAGCGAATTATTATCGATAACAGGTGTGTCGTCGGGGGAGTACACCAACGCCGTGTGTGCCACAGCTGTTCATAGTACTTCGCTGACTGATGGCTCACTTTAAAGCTTCCTGTTCGGGCTTGGACGCGAAAGAATGCAGAAATGTTACTCTCATTAATACTGCTTAAGTAGAAGCCGTGAGGGAGAAAATTTAAAGACAGGTCAACAGGTTAACTGATACTGTGTTACTTAAAAGAGGCGAAACATTATGACATTGTCTTTTGGCTTTGTTTACTCATCTATTAATACTATTGTGCTACAGTTATAACCCATATTACTGTGCACATTACATAAAACACTGTTTTCAAGACACCGTCGCCTTAATTTCCGGAAGTCTCGAAACATCACAATAAGTCTTATTCATCCATCCAATTACAAGCGACCAAATAAGGGCAGTAATGTTAAAGTCAAAGTTGCCAGTGCTTACAGTGGTTGTCTCAAATATTTATGAAAATTCTTCTGAGTCTTGCTGAAAGTGCACCATTATTATGTAAAGCAGATCAGTCCCAGAGCAATTCATTCAATTCCAGTATAACGAACAGTATATCGGCAATGCCCTCCTCAGTTGTCTGACGGCACATTGCTGGCTATGTTTCTGATTTTAAAGCTATGTTTTATTTCCTTTCCCTTATAACAACAGGTAATCGTTCGTGGGCGTTATGGGATTGAGTGTGTTAAATCACTTCTTACAGGGTTGAGCAAGTTCACCCACAAAGTCAGTTCAGAACAAGTTCAGTTCACTAAGAAAAAAAGCCCTAGTATCAAGTTTGGCTCAGCTCTATGAAAACTGAGTCATTTTCAGATCAGATCAGTCCTCCTTGGTTTTAGAAATCGGCATTCGATTCTGATTTGCGAGGTAGATGTGGACTGAACTGAACTTTGGGTAGAAAATTAAAGTTCAGATCAACCACCTAAAATAGCTGAAGTCAAATCCAGATCAGTTTGTCAATAATAGCTATGAAACTCAGATCACGTTCATGTGAAATGAACTTATGTTCACGAACTGCGTTTGTATGATCTCAGTTCTGCACAGCCCTGACATCTGACTACAAGGAATCCAGAGTATCTTTGTTGTCCACTAGCCCTTACCTTATCCCTGGGTACAGACAAAGGCAGGATGAGAAACCTGGCGTTAGGAAAGTCTGGTAACAATGTCCCAGTTTTAGAGTTGAGTGAGTACTTTCTGGTGAAGCCACCCTGAAAGACAAAGAGTAAAATATTCTCTTGAGTAATAAACTATTACCAGCAGAGATCATCACTGTTGTTATCATCATCATCATCATCATCATCATCAGCAGCAGCAGCAGCGGCAGCAGCAGCAGCAACGGTAGCGTCCCTGATGGCAGAAAATATAAACTCCCTATTTAATGATTTTAAGCCATGTAATAAAATACTTCAGAGCATAAAAAGTCTAGTCCAAAAAAGTATCGAAAAACCATCCGCAGTCATCAGCCTTATCATCATATTTATCGTCGTCGTCATCGTAATCAGTCTGTTCCAACGAGAAGGAAACTAATAACTTACACAGGAAAATGTTTCAAAGTAAGACTCATGTATATCTAATACAATATCATAGCAACCAGGTTCTGGAGACATCAAAAATGTGGGTTCCTATTTTTTCTTTTTAGATTTAATGTTGGGCCACATTCAATTTTAAGAATGTCCATTTATCTGCAAATCAGGACCATTCAATAACATGAAACAGGCAAAAACAGGGAACGTTATGGAAAAACCAGCTTTTTGAAGCAGAAATGCAAATTGCTCCTGATTTACTCATCTAGGGTTTAATATATGGTTGGGTTGCCACGCTTTGCAACAGAACAATCTCTAGGCAACTGTTGGAAAACCAAAGACCTAATCAACTAACGAAGCTGGTGTGTCTGAATAATGGGTATCCTCATAAAAAGTGGTTTAAAGAAGCCATGTTCTTTGTCGTCACAGTCACATGCACATGAAAAATATATAAATCATTCATTGTTGCACTATTAAATTGAGTTAAAACATGTATTAGGGTCTGAATACATATTATAGCGATACATACAAAAAAGCCAGAAACAAACGATCTTATTAGGTGAACCATTTATCGTTTTGCAAACAAGATCCAGCATACAGCGTTTAACTGACTGATGTAATCCAATCAGATTTTATGAGTGTTATTACTATCAGGTTTCATTGTGGCACCACCAGTTGTACATGACACACCAAACACATTGAGTGATATTGATAAAAAATATTGCCGTAGGGAAAAGTAACAGCTTGCAGCTCGGGCCACAACGACAAGGATGGATTGACCATGAGGCAGATAGGCCAACTGCTCCAGAGCCCCGTCTCTCTTAAAGGTCCGCGTCTCTCAAGGCTTCAAAGGGGCGCCTGATCCTTTGAGAATCTATGGACCATTTGCCATAACAGTCATGGTTTTTTCGCCTCAGAGAAGCCTTGCGGCATTTGTTCCACCATGTTCGTAAACCACTCACAGCTAATAAACGTGCACGGACATCCGGGCATTGCGAGCCACGACTCCAGGAACTATTATTTCCGCTTTCCACTTTTCCAGTGTCATAGGCTTCTGACTGGCTGATATGGTCTGTTACACTGACTTTTCTTGGCTGATGCTTCTTTTATTTTTCGTAGCGAGATTTGTGACGCGATCCCATTTTATTTTACTTAAATCGAAAGTGAACCTCACTGGAGCTGACAAATTAAGAATTATTAATTCGTCATTATTTGTAGTGAATTAGATCCTTTTACCATTGCACATTTTGTAAACAGAAAATGCACTAAATAACGAACTGATTGTAATTTTTATAAGCTGTTCAGTTTCTGTAATAAGTTTTCAGTCACTGAAATAACGTGTTGAGATTTTGCATACGTCACTCACTGCATTGAACTCAAGTTGAACCCGGAGCTTCGGGCAAATTTCGTCGGCCGAGGCGCGGCATCAACGAAGGAGACATGTTGAAAGAACAGAAATCAGAACTTTGACCTACATACTGATGTATATGACTGAGCAGAAACGGAATTATTTCTCAGATTGCAATCACTTAGACTGGTACAATGCAAGGAAGCAAAGACTTCATATATATTTTGGTAAATTTATTGATGGCATCTATGGAGGAGACATGTTGAAAGAACAGAAATCAGAACTTTGACCTACATACTAACGTAGATGACTGAGCAGAAATGGATTTTTTTTCTCAGATTGCAATGACTTGGACTGTGCGACAATGTAGTCAACAAGGCTTAGTAAATAGGTAAATTGTAGATGGCATCAATGGAGGAGACCAGTCATGTGGAAAGAATAGAAATCATATGCTTTCGGGCTCCGCAAAGATGTAAACTTTGACCTACATATTGACCTGATTGACTGAGCAGAAACGGATTGTGCTGTGCTATAATGTAATCAAGCAGAGGCGTAGTGTATATTGGCGTAAATCTGTAGATGGCATCAACGGAGGAGACATGAGGAAGGAACAGAAATCAGATGCTAACGGGCACCATAAGCAGATAAACTTTGACCCACATACTGACGTAGATAACTCAGCAGAACTGGATTTTTTTCTGGTCACGTTGCAATGACTTGGACTCTGCGATAATGTCATCAAGTAAGAAGCTTAATATTTGTAATAAATTTAAAGTTAAACCTGGAAGAAGGAAATTTGTACATCAGCTAATGTTTCAAATCATTCTGTTATATTGGTAGGTAAATTCTGTGTTTATTGCTTTAAGAAGTTGTGTTCCTATTCAACCCGGACGCATGAGATGTATCGACCAATACGTACAATTTAATATGTCAGTTAAATCAGTCATATCTCTTTTTTTCATGCTTGGGTTTAAAACCATCACAGAAGATGTGATAACACGGAAATACGAAATGTATCGATGGTTTGTTTTTATTTTAGTTTTTATCCCATCCACTCCCAGATTTAGGCACAAATCAACAAGCGAGAGGGCACCCTCTGTGAGGTCAAGACCGAACGAAGTTTGACAAACTTTATTAGAACAATATTAACAATGATTCTGTCAATTTATAGAGCGACTTTATTGGAACAATATTAACAATGAAATTGTATATCTGCCAATATAGAGCGACTTTATTAAAACAATATTAACAATGAAATTGTATATCTGCCAATTTATAGAGCGACTTTATTAGAACGGTATTAACAATGAAACTGTACATCTGTCAATTTATAGAGCGCTCAGAGCCTGTCATTGAAATGGGCGCTGCATAAATGTAATGCATTATTATTATCGCTGTCATAAATATCAGCACACCTAATCACAAATTTAATGTGACATGGCACAGGCAAACAAATCAATTGCAAATTTATAAAATCTTCCTGTCTTGCTCCCTTTTGATCTCGCTCGCTCTTCCTTCTCCTCTCTCTTTCAACGTTTCTGAATATACATGTATTAATTCATTACAGAACCTATTAAACTCACCGTTTTTTGTTTTTTTTAATTCTAACTAACTCATGTTACATTTAAAAAAAAACAACAACAGTGTAATTTATTATAAGGTCTAGAACACATTTCAGGTAAAATAATTATTCCCTGCTTCGAAGGCTTCAGACTCCTGCAACACACAAAATCCCTTTCCACATATCTGTTCAATGCAGCATCTAGCATCTTTCTATGTCTTACTTGATGGAAGGAACCACCTTCTTTGCAAATTGATCAAGCCCTCCAGAAGCCATCCGAGGGTAGCTCTACTCACCAGCTGGTCGTAACTCTTTTGATCTTTACTTTTCTATTCCCAATTCCCATGTTTATTCCCATGGACTTCTTACAGCATATTGTACAAATGTATATATACTGCCATGAGCAGCTTGATGGTATTCCGAAAGCACAAAAGATGGTTGACTGTGCGCAAACTTTCTAAAACTCTCTATTTCTGTGAGCATCGTAAAGCTCCATTATTCCGCAGCAAATCATACCCAAACTTTACTTGCCGTTTTTGCCGTTACGCTTTTTATATGGGCTGTTGCGCTGAGAAGTTTGCATAAACTTGCAATTACTCGTAGCTTGCATTTCGAGGAAAAAAAAAAAAGCATATTATTGAAAAGTGCTAATTTTCAATCTTTTCCGTTCACGTGAATACCCTCACTACACTGTGGTGTCCCAGAGACCCAATTCGTTTTCGGTCCAACAAATAAAAGAAGAGCCAATTTCCTTCATTCTCTGATCACAATATCNAGACAAGAGAGACAAGGAAAAGGGAGAACAAAAAAAAAAAAAATTTAAAAAAAAGCGCAGGGGGACTACAAACATCTCAAAGGGTCATGTTCCTGAAGTTTAACTCCCTTGAATCCGCTAGGCGGCGCTCTAGCCGTTCTCAGGTGCACTTGACGTTTTTTTCACTCTATCTCCATTATAACTTTAAATTGTAATAGCAGATCTATTTCAGCACTTCATGTAACAAAATTCAACATATGGCTTCCCCAAGTATTTAGTCCTGTCATGCGAAATTTCGCACCNTATTCACATCAGAAATAAACATTCTTCACTTCGAAGTCTACTTCACTGTTCGCTATCGTTGAACTCAAGCGGATGGAGCTCGATTTCCGCCCCCCTTCTAAAAATAGACGCACGGGATTTCCGGGAGATCGGCTTAATCGAGACTCTACTATTCTTGCGCGTAAATAGCAATAAATGCGATCACCGGCTGGTGTCGGCCATCTGCGTATCGGATATTCTTTATCTTTGTTAACTTCAGGACGTTGCCAATGTTATCGTTCTATTGGCATCAGTTTGAAAGTGCTATGAAATTGTTTATGAAAGCAGAAATAATATTCATGCACAAGCGCATAAAGCTCTGCAGCGGATAGTGCATTCACAATCAGTTGTTGTCTGATTTACAAAGCCATATATAGCAGAAAACGGCCAGAATGCCTGTTTGCCCAGCCCCTTGTTCGAGAGTTATCGTTCTTTGCTTTTGGGGAAAATGACCCATTCGTAGAGTTTATTAGTGCCTGGTGTCACACAATATTGGCTACCACTAAGCGTTTTGACCCAAAGGAACTCTGTTGTGTGAAGTACTTCAGATCAGATAAACACTTGGCAATTTTCATGTGGTGGATCGCCTTTATTTACTGCATTTTCTGACAACATAAATGGGCTGTTATAAGGCATAGAAATGCAGCAAGTTCGTAATATACAGCGGTCTGTCAGCGAATTCTTAATTCAGCCAGAAGATCTGAAATATTTGTCATCCTCCTCACTTGGCTGTGCTCTGGTCCACGATTTTCGTGGTCATATTATTGTGTGCATAAATAATAGGCACGTCTTCAAGGGGGTTATCCAAAAAGGCCCATAAATCAGATTCTTCGGGAAGATAAGAGTTATCCTTCCTTTCGCCGCGTTTAAGCTCCCATAAGCGCAAATGCGCCAGCCCAACCCTTCTCTTGCACACATACACCTCTTACATACAGCGTACGTACGGCCTCCAAACAGGCAAGTGTGCAATGATAGTTTACGAGCCGGGGCTTAATATTTCAAGCCTTTCTGAGACGTCTTAAGTTGGATTTGGCCAGATTTTAATAAAGTTAGCGGCGAAGACTTAATTAAAATGGTACGTACAGAGTAAGGCTGGTTTTTATTGGCGCCGGTTGGACTTGATGATTCATTCCAATTTCCCAAGGGCGCCAAACTTGAAGGCATAAATTATGTGGGCAACAGTCAGCTGTTGTCAGCTGACAGAAAGTATTTAGATAACATTTAGTAGTGAAACTATTTGCTAAAGTTTCGACTTCGTCTTTTCCGCCGATCCAACTTTTTTGAGAGGTCGTATATTCTAGGCTGGTCTGAGGATTATCTGACTTTTCTTATCGAGATTTTGGTAGCTGGTTCTTCTGGTTGAGGTCGGCGCAGATGGTGCTGTATTGGTGGTGGTGGTGGCGGTGGTGGTTGTCATCTGTCAGAAAGTATTTAGATAACATTTAGTAGTGAAATTATTCGCTAAGGTTTTGATTTCGTCAGTTCTGCCGATCCAAGTTTTTGAGAGGCCGCGTATTCTAGACTGGTCTAAGCATTATCTGATTTTTCTTATCGAGATTTTAGTAGCTTATTCTTCTGGTTGAGGTCAGCGCAGATGGTGCTGTATTGGTGGAGGTGGTGGCGGTGGTGGTTGTGGTCTTCGATTTCTTCCTTTTCAATTTCTTCTTCTTCCTTTACTCTGTTATCATTTTCTTTTTCTGTTTCGTAGATATCATTTTATTTTCTTCATTTGTCATCGTTTACTCCTTGCTTATCTTTGCGATAATTTTCTTCTATTTTTTCTCTTTCGTTTTCATTTCCTCCTTATCCCCTTCCTTTGTTAGTTCTTTTTCCTTGTTATCATTTTCTTCTTTTTAATTTATTATCGCTTTCTTCTCTTTCCTTTACTATCATTTTCTTCCTTTCCTTCTGTTTAGTTTGATTTTCTATTATGTTTGCTATCATTTTCTTTTTCTCCATTTCTTTTGTCATCATTTTCTTCTTCTTTCGTTTCATTTATCGTTTTCCATTCCTCCTTTCCTAGCCACTACTTTCTCTTTGCCTCACTGTTCCTTCTCTTGAATACAAAGTTTTTGGAATTATTCTTTTCATCATTAGTCAGCGGTTTTTGCTCTTATTTATTACTCTTGTGTGACATCTTCGAAGACACCCTTTAAGGCTGTGATGTCTGATAACGCTTGTCATAGTCAGCCATTTTTAAATTGACCTCCTTTCACCGGATTTTATCTTTTCAAGGGGGATAATGTCCGACTTAAAATCTTTTGACAGCCCCTTCCAAATACAGTAGCAAACATTCACACCATCCATGCATCTGCCATATTCATAACGTGCCAGTTTCAAGCGCGGATTAATGGATCATTTTGGTTTCAGGCACCCATTAATAGTCCAAATCATTGTTTGTGTAGAGTCCTATTAATCCGCTAATATATAAGATCCCCCTTTATCGGGGCTCTGCCAACCAGTGCCAGGGTGTAGAAATAATATAAATAAATTAAAAAATGTGAACTATAAAAAGCATCTAATTTTGAAGTTCCAGGTACAGGTTGGGCTTTGTAGATGTAAAAATAAAGTTTGTTAAGCCTATGTAATAGCATGCGGTCAAAACCACCTTAATGAAACATTGGGTAACAAATCAGAAGGCGAGGTGACTATTTTTGAAAGAGATTTGTGAAAAAGTTTTGGACACTAACATCTCTGTTTCTTCCGTAAAAGATCGGGCAAAAGACATATTTTAGCTTCCATGGGAGAAAAAAGAATCCCAAATCACAGTAGAATTTGTAGAATACCACATATCATGTACACGGCTGAAAGAAAAAAACAATAGGGGCCAATAACCTTTTCCTCAAATGTAACAAACGATAACTCTCTAACCACAAACTGGGCGAAAAGACCTTTGGGCCTTCTTCTGCTATTTGGTTTTGTAAATCTGAGAACCAATTAAGAACATATTATTAACTGCAGAGGCTTATAATGATTGCACATAAGTATTTATGGGATACCATATACGTTTTTCTAATATTTCCAAAGGAGGCCAGTTAAACAATAACGTCTTGGTTTTAACAAAGATTGACACAAAAAAATCACTTGGGCAAATTACCGACGCCAGCCGATAGTCGCATCCATTGCTCTTTACGCATACTAATTTCAAAGGGTTGATCTGCCTTTCTCCGCTGGATGTGGGTTGCTAAATTGGCATGATACGGCTAACTTCCTTTGGGAACCTAGAGTTGAAGTTTGTTGTGTCGAATGAAGAAATTGAATTATGCTATTGATATTAAGGGTTATAATAGACATAGTGTAAACAAACGTGACGCGTACCTGAACATTTGGAGCGCCGCTTAGCGGATTCAAGGGAGTTAATTTCAGGAAAATAATCCACCGGGGGAAGTCATTAAGATAATGCATAAATAAACCATGAAGTAAGAGCAGAACTTCCATGATGGAATCAAATTCAAACTCATAATATCGAGAAATATGACTGGCTGTTGTATTTGAAATATTCATTTTTATTGGTCGTTATAGTTCTTACTTTCGGTCCCGTTCGGGACACAATTTCCGTGCCTATAACAGAACATACCAAGGAAATATTGCTTACAAGACACGATTCATTTTGAAGTGTTCATAAAAAAAAATCCAACCCTGGACCTTTCACTAATCTCTATTAAAGATATTGCTTTAAGAAAAGGAGAGAGTGGGATTGTACAATAAGACTCAAAGAAAGTTCATTGGTTCATTGTAAAACGTTGCAACTTATTCCAGCTCAGCGGGTGGTCCATACATGGAGTAGAAGTATCATTGGTCTCTTCAGAATTTCGCAACAACCCTCACTAATCTATTTTTAAACGGCGTAATGCTACACCAATGGCGTGGACGAGCTCCCACAGTATCAACAACGTAAACCCGAAACGGCGCATTTTCTGGTTACCACGCCACGCTGGGGTAGTGTCCCATCCAGGAATTATCTTGATTTAAGAGTGCGCGGCTTTGGCTCCAATCCGTTCCCTAATCCGCCATTTAATCCACCGGGTTACGAGGGATGTTCAGTAAGTCTAGGGCTTAGAATGATCTTCCTTCGATTCCCATTAGCTGTTGACATAAGGGGACACCAGATTGCGCTGTGGTTGTCGTGTCCGCTTGTGATAAAGTTTGAAGGAAACATGCGAAAGTAGACATACTTTAAAACCGACCACACTCCTTGTAAGTGGTTTTCAAACCTTAGAGGAAATACGAAAACACTGTGGCACGCTATCTGTATGGATTGTAATTCACATATGAGGAAAAATTTGAATGGCCATCGGTTGTGGAACAAATTAATTTACCACTATAAACGAGAAGAGAAGATTAAAGAAAGAAGATGAAGAATTCACGGGAGAAGAAAACAGGGCGACGAGATAGAAGGGACAAAAGAAACATAAAAAGTGAAAAGTGTCTGAGAGGACGTCATGTAGAATTGCGACTGATTCGGAAGAGTTAGAAAAGAGTGCGCTGATTTGCGAGTGGTGTCTGCTATATTCGTGTCTTGGCCACAACAAAGAAGATGTAGAGGAGTACGAAATTTAATAGATGAGGAAGGACGAGATAAAGAGGAATTACTCTATAAAAATATGATGGAGGAGACAACAGAGAAGAGATGAAGATAAGAAATGAAAAGTGAAGACGGAGAGGGGGAGAGAGAGAAGAAAGAGGCAACAAGAAACAAGAACACGCGAAAAGGTAAAAACATTCGCAGCTGTTTGAAATCCAGAAAAGAATCATCTTTGGAATTATGTGGAAGTCACTAAATGACCAACCCGCTCTAGAGAACTTTAATACTTTTAACAAAACTAACCAGAAAAAAAAAACAGAAAAAGGAGAAGATTAAAACAGTTCACATTTAAGTCGGCAAATTTTCTCGCCAAATTTTGGCGCTTGAACACCCTATAGGGCACTCATAATACCGATATATTTTGGATAAAATGAAATGAAGATACTTGAGAGATTGAGCAGTAACGATGCAATTTTTACTATCGTATGATTTACATTAATTCTGCACGTCGAAAGCCACTAAAGGTGCATTCTGCACTAATGTACTATTGTGAATCTTATAATGATAAGAAATCCCATCGTTAGTGCGCAAGTCTTCAAACTCGTCGTTTTCTAGGATAGCTTATAAAAATTCGGAGAGGAAAAGCTGCATCACTTTCTTCAATATCAAGAGTCCAAAATTCTCCATAATAAACATTGCCGATACTGCAAAGCTCGTTTTTTGTTATTTTTTTCTGCGTGAGATAGCAGTCTCATTTAAGTCGTGCTGCGTCCCATTATAGGGACGTGGTTACATGCTGCCTTTAAAGGGCCAGGGGTAGATATTTGCTTCACAGCTTAAATTGATTTGTTTTTTAAAAGAAAATTTAAACTGCGTATATATTTTTCTTTTGCCTGACAGTTTTCGAGAAAACACTGCAGGAATGTTGAGAATTTCACTCTGCCGTCATTACTCGTGTTGCGTTACGTCAGAAAGCGAGGTAGGCTAGCAGACAATTGGTCTAGACACTTTGCACATGCGTCTGCACCAATGGTCTGCTAGCTTTTCTCGCTTATGGCGTCAAGGAGCATGAGTAATGGCGGCATACAAAGTGAGAAAATATCGACATTCCAGCGGTATTTTTCAGAAATGGTCAGGCGCAAGGAAAATGTACGCGGTTTAAAGTTTTTGAAAAAAAAAAATAATGTGGATTTTTTTAAGGCTGTAAAGCAAATATTTACTCCTGTCCCTTTAAGTAAATTGGCTAATTTGTTGCAAGAATGTGAAACCATTCCAGTTTTTTTGTTTAAATATAATGTGAAGCTACCCTGATCTTTAAATAAAAATAGCAGTATTCTTGCTGGTACCTTAATAAGAACGATCAGTTTGTTCCAGTAATGTGGAATTATGCTAGTACTTGAAGAAGAATGGCCACTTTGTTGCAAAAGTGTAAAATCATTCCACCACCTAATTAGTTTGTTGCAGTAATTTGGACTTGGGCTAATACCTGTACAAGAACGGCCAATTTGTTGCCCAAATGTGAAAAGTGCATTTAAGCACAGTGCAGTTTAGAGGAATCGTCAGTATTGCAAACAGCGTTCCATCTTCTTGTACCAAAGACCTTCTGTGATACGGGTCAGTTATCAGTTAGAAGTGGACACAGGAAGATTAACAGAGATTTGTCCTGAGACCGAGCTGAGCCGAGGGTTGTGTTGAACTTTCCCCCTGACACTTGCGCGGGCCGGAGGTGGAGGCTTTTGTGGTGAGGTAACAGGTAGGATGAGAGAGAGAGAGAGAGAGAGAGAGAGAGAGAGAGAGAGAGAGAGAGAGAGAGATAGAGAAGTGAGAAAGAGAGAGAGAAGAGAGAGAAGTGTGAGAGAGAGAGAGGGAGAGAGAGAGAGACAGACAGACAGACAGACGGACAGAGAGGAGGAGTAAGAGAAAAAAAAGGCAAACGGATGAACAAATCCACAATCATGGATTCAAGATTTCGAGGATTACTAAGCAAAACAAAAAAACCCAGACCAAAATATATGTGGGGTACACATATAGAAACGACAGACAGACAGACAGACAGACAGGCGGCCAGACAGATTGACAGACAAACAAACAGACAGACAGACAGACAGATAACAAGAAGTATACAAATAAAAAGCCAAATCACAGAGCTGCAGTTAAGTGCAATATTGTTGATGTTTGGTTTCTTACCTCATTTTTCAATTTGCACCCAGAAAACCTGGAAGGGAAATAAAGAATATATGCTTATATATATATAATATGTGTGGATGATAAAGGTAGTGGTGGAAGAAGTGGTGAGTATGATGGTATTGAGGATGGTAATAGTAGCAGTAGCAGTAATGGTGGAAGTGTTTAAGGAGTGTGATGGTGATGAATAGTGGTAGTGTTGGTGGTGGTGGTGGCAGTGACTGTAGGAATTTGATGGTTTATGTTGGTGGCGGTCGGATAAACAGAAACTAGAATGAAATAAAAAGTCTTTAGCTCTGTCTATAACGACGATGGTATCGTTACTTATTGTGGAGGTGATGATGGTGCAGAGGTGATGGTAATGATAGTAATATTGATGCCGATATAAGTTGATGATGATGATGATGATGATGATGTGTTCTTTCTTAAACCCGGAAGAAAGGATACGTTATTTGTTCTTAAGTTCTGATTCTATCCCACATTATTACTGTTATTATCATTTACATTGCAGTTATCACATACATATATACTAAATCTTGGCTCCCCCCTTCGTTCTGAAGAGATTGAATTTATTTTATGCTATGTACTTGACGTACTTTAAAAAGTTTTTTTTTCCAGGTTTAAAAACTTTGATGGGGATGTTGATGACAATGATGATGATAATGAGGACGACAACCACGTGTTGAGATGATGATGACAGTGATGGTGATGATAATAATGATGATGACGATAATGATTGGGAAGATATTGATTGTGGTGATGCTGATGGAAGTAACGATGATGCAAGACTGATGTTGATGATAATGGTGTTGCAGTGGTTGCGATGATAATAATGATGATGATGACGATAATACATAACTGATGAATGTCTTACGGCCGAAAAAAATTATCGCAGTAAAAAAAATAGATGTTACAGTCTACTTATATAAAAATCATCCAGTTACATATTTTAGCATCCTTATTTCCTATTTTTATCATATGATGATGAGAATAAAAATGGAAGTAATATGATAATGATGGTGATAAAGATAATAATGATGATAATGATTACGATGATGCTAGTTACCTGGTCAGTCCCTTGCCTGAGTAGACTGAGTGATAATACTGACTTGTTTCCCTTATCCCAATGCCGTAATAGTGGTACCTGTGTACAGTATACAATCATCTGGGTATAACAGTAATCTGTGTTTACAATACATCCAAATGTGCATAGTATACAATGACATTCTCCTGTGTATAGTATATATTCATACTTTCATGACTGATTATATAACAGTGCGGTCGAACCTGGTCTGGTTACCACTTATACATAAATCTGTTATCATGACCACCTGCCGACTTTCTGGGACCACATTCATTTATTTCCTTTATAGATCCATATGTGATATCACTATCAAGATTGCACTTAGTTTTTAAGGGGGAAATGGAGGTGGGCGGGGAGACAGGGCAAGGATTTTGATGATTAAAGCAAATGACTTAATTAAGTTGGTTACTTTTAGGTCTTGAGATATGGAACAAAAAACAGGTTTTAATGGCAGACTGGCATTCCGTTACGGCAGTCAGGGGAAAGAATATATGACGATTTTTTAAAGTGACCAGTAGTGAAATTCATGCACTGTATATCTGATGTCACAAGGACATGTGCTATAGACGACTTGTCGTATGGCCAGCTCCCCACTACCGTCACAGGCCACAGTAATTAATTTAGCTAAATCTTGTGTCCACACAATTAACAGTCATCCACTCTTTTTATCTCTCTCTCTCTCTCTCTCTCTCTCTCTCTCTCTCTCTCTCCCTCGTGGCCTCAGAGCAGTCCTGGGAAGGATAATAACACTGTCAACTGTCACCAGTTATCCGGGCTCCTGCATCATTAGATCTTTGTATACGTTTGTCTATAATTTACTTCTCCAAGACCTAGACAACAACAACAACAACAACAACAACAACAACAACAACAACAACAACAACAACAACATCGACAATAGCAGCAAGAACATGACAACAACAACAACAACAGCATCGACAATAACAAAACAACAATAACAAGAACAAGAAGAATTAATAATGCCATCGTTCTAGCTCTCTTTCCTAAATTTGCTCCTTCCCGAGAAAATCTTTTATTAAAACGGACGCAGACTCTTTGCAGGATTGTGCTACAGCGATTGGGCAAGGATTGGGGAAATGAATAAATTATGACGGTTGAGCATTATAGTAAATGAATGATCAAACGGGTCAATAAAAGGTAGATGAACACATATGTAAGTAAATGAATCTTTAGATAAGTAAAAAGACAGATGAACAGATATATAAAAAAAAAGAGAAACTAACAAACAAACATTATACGGACAAACAATGATAATAGCTTATAAATAATAAATAAATAAGTAAATAAATTAACGAATACATAAATAAATAAATAACTAAATAAATAGATAAATAAATAAATAAACAAATAAAAGCACAATCCCTTCTGATAATGTAAACGAGATCATTATCTGAATACGAATATGGAAAGTATTACAGCACTTACTTGGAATGTCCCCTCGTCCCCAAGCGTCTGGTGGTCAAATGAGGGAATTTTTGACGAATAGTCTGTGGGAAAATTACAATATTCTCATAGATATTCTTTTAAGGAATCACCGCGAACACCATCATCATTATCATATTCATCATCATCTTCATCATCATCATCATCATCATCATCATCATCATCACCATCATCATCATCATCGTCATTTGAAACAAGCGTTTAAAAAAAGAAATCAAAAAGTTTCCTCCAAATCAGCAATGTTAAGAATTTAGAAATTGCACTCTAATGCATAGAATACTTTGATAACAGTGAAGAATTTATAAAATATATGCGAATTTTTAGATGAAATGTGATCCTTCCTCAGGTTAAACATATCATCATCATCATCATCATCATCAGCAGCAGCAGCAGCAGCAGTAGCAGCATTTGTACAATAAAGAGAAATTAAAACAGCTCTACCTTAATGTCAGATAAATTTATTAATAAAACGAAACGATACGATTTTCTAGATCGAAACACTAAATCTTCATTCGTTAGAACTAAGGGAAACGATGCTAAACAACCACACAGACATGAGAACAGGCTAAGAACATGGAAAACACGAGTACAAAAATCTTGTTATAGATGGTAATAACAATAACAATAACTTTACTCATTCAGGGATACAGAACATACATACGGGCAAACATTACAGATAAAGCATGAATAATTACAGTCTGACGAACATAACGTACAAAGGCGCAATTCAGACACCACAATTGAGATTATCTGACGTCTATTCCGGCAATTCAAAGATTATTATAGAGACATATATGAAAAGTGGGAAGGAGAGAGAATGACAGCAAGGGATGACTACAATGTTGAAACGACTTTTAAAAAAGTACAGCTGAGGATGGGGAAGCGAGGAAGGAGACGAAAGATTTAATGGGGACCAACATCAATGGCAGTTTATTTTGCATCTAGGTTGACTGATGATTCACATCACAATTTGCTTATATAACTTCGTTATTGCATACATGTTGTGCAACACTCAACATAAATTCTTACATCCAGCGCACGGAACAAGCACAATGCGATACACATGTGTATAGCATAACAGTAACAAAGACAGACAAACAAACAGTCAGACAGACAGACAGGCAAGAAGGCAGGCAGGCAGGCAGGCAGACAGATAGACAGGCATATGGACCAAAATTAGAAACCCTTCTCAGAAAATACCACACGAGAGAGTTAGGAGGTGGGGTGAAAGATATTTGTTATCAGATACGCAAACATTTCTCAAAGAGGTTGAAGTAGAAAAGAAGTCCCGGGGTGCTACAGCCAGTGAATACTACAATGCGAAAAGGGAGGAGGCTGAGGGTCAGTTTTCCAAAAGGAAGGTCCTCAAAATACTATTCTTCTACGTTCAGGCCATTGTTGGCCTTAACACTCCAGGCGCGTTGGGTCCAGCCTCCCGCTGGTTGCGTGACCATTGTTACGGATAATAACCATTGCATTTGTTGTCTGCCGGCCGACCAGCTGCCACTGGGGTGCAAAATTCTACCGCCGCGCCCAGCGGTCTGCAAGGAGATCCGTATTTATAATATATTTCATTGCCGTATTCAAACCTAGCGAGAGGAGAGTATACTATGTTTTATCACAGCTTCACGAGGGCCAAGACAGCAGGAACCTAATTAGCCCTCCCTCCCCCAAATGTTTTGAACTATCAGAGTCAATTTTAGTGGAGTATAAAATCTGTCCTTTGGATAGACAGACAGATATTGTAGAAACAATTAATTGTATGTCATGAAATCACACCGGAAAAGTAGTGAAATTCAGTCCTAAATTTGTAAAAAAAAAAATTATTGCAGGCAGTGTTTCCGGATGGTTTCAGCAGATTTCAATTGTGCTAGTCTGTAGTCTGCAAAAGAAGGCAAAATGTTTAACCCCTTCTCACGTAAATTAAAATTGTGAAAAATCTAAATGAAGGACCCCCAACTGTACACGGTTCATAATCTGAGCACTGTGGTTGCACCAGACCTGCAGATTTGCGGACCTTGGCCTTCTCAGAATGTTCCTATGATTCGAGGAGAAAATTCTCTTAAAAAGCTCATAGAGACTTTTACAGTTTGGTTCCTCCAATCTCAAGTTTCACGCCCATAAAGACTTCCTACCATTAAAGACACTCTTACATGGGGTTGGAAGGGGAGGGGAGCAGAAGGTGGGATTACTATCTCGCCGGATCTTCTCTAAGGTTTAATGCAGATACCATCTCACTCATCGTCCATATTTTCTATGTCCCTCGCTTTACTATTAAAAAAAAAGACACGTGTTTGGGATTTTCTATGTCCCTCGCTTTACTGTTAAACTAAAAAAAGGCACGTGTATGGGATTTATCAGTAGTCTATGTACAAGAGGATTCTTCTAAGTTCATATCTATTTCTCAAAATTGGCCCCCTTGTGAGAACAAGAGCCGCTACAATACCACTAACAAAATACTGTGCCTTATCGTGTCTTCCCTACTATTCCATTCAAATCTTACTCTCGTGCCGCAAGCTTTGGAGTCCAGCGACCAAACTATTTTCGCCGCTATGGAACCTGGTAGCTCTTAAAGAGGGAAACAATGGAGGACTTATGTAGTAACCAATAAGTTAGTTTACAATGACATTCAACGCTGAAACCGCCAGACCACCTATCTTAATGTGGCGATTGAGGGGAGATTTGTTTGGCCGAAGATCCAAAGGTTCAAAACACCGCAGAATTGGCGAATTTGGAATATCAAGAGTGATAAATGCAAAACTTCTCAGAGAAAAAAGGGTCCAAACGACGGCAACATCAAGTGGCCATATCACTGTGTTTGTCGCCGTCACCTTCCAACAACTTTCCTTTCCTTCAAACTCAAAGGCGCGCCCCACACGGAGATAAAACAGACTCTTCCGTGACTGTGGTAGCCCTTATCTTCTTCCCCCGTTCACCAAACTAAAATTATATCGTGTCGCCTTCAGCGTCCACCCTGATATATATGTATACATTGGTCATATATCAGTGTTCAAATGCCAGCAAAACGCCAGTGTTTATATTCATTTTAACGCAAACCGAAGAGATAGTTTCTAAAAATTCCTTATATTTACATTTTGTTTTCTTAAGCAAAGTACAATATCATGGGTCTCCCCCGGGTGCATGATTTATGGAGAGCTGGAACGCTACTTTTTGTATCATGTCAGTGTAAAAATACCACTTCCTATCTTTTGTTCCGTTCCTGTCCTACTGGCTGATAGCATAAAAATCGATCAGTCACTTTTTTCATAGATAATAGTCACCAACAGTGACAGATATCGCCTATTCTTTGATGAAGAATAAAGACAAAGTTGAAATCTTGCTTTAGATTTTTCCCTTAACATTTTTCTACCCATAATTGTGTATAGATCATAGTGGTCGTTTCAAAATGTTGGGCAATGTTAGTTACTTTCACTTCAAGACTTGAACATATATTTGTTAAAAACAAGAGGTCTAAAATCAGATGAGGCTATCAAAAACAGAAAACGGACGTCTTAACGTGCAAGTCCGATATGCTAACTATTCCACTATAAGAGCGTCTACCGTCAAAGCTACTTTCATTGCCAAGAACTGCAAGATATTGACATCGATTTTCTCATCAGGTGGAGCTGTACTTTAAATGCTCGTTTGTGAACCTTATTATGCTCTCCAACATATTAGTATACCCATTTTCAATGTTCATGTTAAAGGTTGTATATCATAATCAAGCCAAATGCAATTTGTTACCATTCTCCTCAGAATTTTAGGCTGGTTTTCGATGACAGAATCGGAAATCAAAGCGCGAGATCAATTACTCAAAGGATAGATTATGATTCTATTATCATCACTCTTACCACTAATATCTGGTAAAATTACACCTCAATCAACTTCGGATTTGCCACTTAAGGAGCCACTTAGATGCTATTGAGCATGTACTAGGACAAATAAATTTTAAAAAAAAATTATTATGACTGAGACAATATATTCTCCATAATGTAAACACCATCTCTATAGTTTTCTTCATATAATTTATTTGAATAATGTACAGAATTCACTGAATCATTATTTTTCATCAAATGGAAGACACACATAGCGGTTCAACATCATCTTGACTGACCAACAAAGAACTAAGTCAGATTTCAGAGAAGTTCACAAAGGATTTTCGAGCTATCATTGATAAGAAAATATTCAATTCTTTTTACCTCCAAATCAAATTATTTGGCCTTTTTGCACTCAGAAAAAAATTGATGTATTTTTTTTTTACCTTGCTGTTGATTTTGATCTATGGTATCGGCTCAGCTGCATGTAATAAGATGGGTCTTGATAAAAAATAACTGTAAATACATGTGTTCCTCTGCTCTGAGGACCAAAGAATTCTACAATGGGTCAGCCCTTTAAACAGCTGTCCCCATTTTCCCCAGGTTTCATTTTTGTGGAATATTGTAATACATCAGATTTTAGCACAGGTGCCTCAATCGGCACTGACTAATTACAGGTTTAGACGGACATGATGTGAGTGAAATGCGAAGGAAATATTCACAATAATTATTATACCCTTTATTAGTGATTCATATCTCCATTTAAATCTTCTGTGGCAGAGGGCAATAAATCTCCATACAGGTCCACTACCGGGTAGTAATGCCCGTTCACAGCGTAACACAGAAAAAATGCGCACCATTGTTAAATGGTGCAATGGTACTGGCGCGGCCTACAGATGGAGAATAAAGCACTCTGTCATTATTAGAAATAGCAGTGAGAGGCAATGGCTGAGCTTAGTTGATAAAAAAAAAAAAAAACATTTCCTTCCATTTGTTTTCTGTGAGTTTTCTTGTCTTTCAAGCATTGAGTCACTTAAATAAAGACGTTTTTTATACATACTGTGCTAAGGAACGACCTTTGTTCTCTCACCAAAGCATCCAGTAGTTCAGGTAGTATAGGTCAATAACCCTATATTAAACGACACCATCTGTTCCACTTAAATGCCACCAGAATTAACAAGCTACAGCTGAGGCAGTATAGAAGACTGTGTCGCTCGATGGTGGAAAATGAAATATCAAATCTATGGGCGTGGTCAAGCTTTTAATTTAGTTGGTAATGACAGGGATGCAGAGTATAAAAACACAAATTTTTTGGCTGCCAAAACCTAAAACAGATATTTTTAAAAAGACATTTATTAATCACTGACCGTCTCTTACCTACTCTGCAATCGCGCGGTCGGCATGTCAGTGAAAGATATTCAAATCCCATTGTATTATTTATCATACTGCAATTTTGAACTAAACAATAATGTCGTTAAGGTATCGCTTTAAAATGAATTTCAACTTTGGTTTCCAATTTTCAAGACAGAAGCAAGCAGCGAAAAAAAAGCAAATGGTCCCAGTTCAGACAATGTGTCTCTGTTGTGTTTTGTTTTTGTAATTTATCTTTGATATTCGTAAACAGCGGCTGATAATTCGAGCCGAGGACAAATAACAAAATAAACGGCTTATGGCCCCTGCTTTGAGGGCCACTTGACATTGAGCTCGTGCCGCGAGTTTTCGAGTCCAGAGACGGTGCTATTCTCACTAGCAAGGTGAACTTAAAACTCCCAAAGTGCAGAGACAACCGGGGGCCTCCGTTGTAAACCAATAAGTTAAGTTTACATAGGATTACATATCTGAACATGAACTATACGAATTTTGATACAGGATAGGTTTGTTTGGCAGCAAAATGTTGACTCTGTGCTCCCACTTGAATGGCGGCTTACAGCGTAAATACCAGGACTCTGCAATCGCTGTGGCTATTCGGAGACTTCTATGGATTGCGTGGGAGACTACTCCGTGTTCTGACAGGCTATTCCCATTCAGAGAAAACTTGCTTTATGCACAATAAACTACTGGGATTGGTTAAAGCCTACTTCACTTAAAGGTAAACAGGCCCAGGATGTGGAAATTTGGCAAAAGAATATGAAATTCCGAAAAGCAGCGAAAATTCGTGCTAATCGCGTTCTCCCATTCATGATTGATGAGTAAAAGAGCTTTCCCTCTGCATCCAGATATCACCTTCAACCCGAAAGGTCATCATTTTAAAATTTCTTATCGTCTTCATTGCACACTGTACGTGAGAAAAGCTGGTAGGTTTGTTGTTTTTTTTAAATCAAAGATCTGTTATATATGCACGTTTGAACGTTCTACAGCGGGGGCAGAGGGGGGTAGAACAGACCTTACTCTTTCCTCCTGTTCACAAGCTCTATACCTATAGATGAAAGCTTCAGGAAAGCAATTTCTATTATGATACGCAACTGTGGCAGTTTTGCTTTAGTTTATCAGGAACTATGTTTTCGTGAGCACTTTCCAAATTCATATTGGTGTTAAAAAGCGAAGTAAAGTCTTCTTGACTTCAACCAATTAGGAAAATAGGAATGTGCATACAAGTAGCCACGTAGATCAAAGTTTTCTGGCCATGATATGGTTTACTTAGGCCTAAAATAAATTTGAGCCCTAAAATGACCTAGACAGTGATGTGGGTTAAATGGTCGGAAAAGTTTAAGACCACGGAACAGTTTTAAATGCTGATACAACTCGTACTTTGTCATTTCGAGATTTAAAAAAAAAAATGAATAACAGGTCTGAAATCTAATACTGGGATGATCTCAGATATGGGCGGAGTGTGGTGGCCTGACTTGTCTCCCCTTAGTTTAACCACGCCTTTAACAATATTGTAAGCGCTTCTTTTGCACACGTCATCAACTGTGTGATAAATTATAACGCGAGACGACGCGCATTCGGAAGAAGAGCACACGTTTGTTTAGCATTATCTCCGTTGTTCAGGGTAAACGAAAACACAAAAATAGCACTCTTCCGGCTCCTCTACATAGAAATAGGACGTATGCAGTCTTTCTTTAATAAATATGGCTACTTATCACGATAAGGGCTCATCTTTTCGGCATATATTTTATTCAAGGGGGCAAACACAGGTTCAGGTACGGTCGATTCTATTTAATTGTAATCTGATTAATCGCAACTTTTATCTAATAGCTTCGCCGTAAAGATAACAGAATACTGTCTTGTATTTCATACATTGGGAGGCCGAACAATAAAGTTTACTAATTCAGTTCTAATCTAATAATTCGAAATATTAAAAAGAAACTGGACCAAACTTTTAAGGCCATTGACAACATTATGTATACTTGTAAGTTTCATTGATTTAGGTGCTGTATATACTTGTAAGTTTCATTGATTTAGGTGCTGTATTTTGGTCTCACACACACACACACACACACACACACACACACACACACACACACACACACACACACACACACACACACACACACACACACGNAAAACACAACACACACACACACACGCACGCGCACACACACACACACACACACACACACACAGAGTACCAAAAAATCGACTTGTTGGAGCCCTATATGTTAAAAACACACCAGCTAGGCTATGGTAAGACCTTTGGTTTTAATTTTTAGCTGTGACATAAATACAGAACCTAGATACTTAAGATTTGCGGTAGTAACAGACAATACTAAGGTGCTGGTACGTATGTACTAAATTTTAAGTAAATAAATTTTTGATTTATCAAAGTTATTGAAAGTTAGAGGGGAGAGGGAGAGGAGGGGGAAGGGGAGCTATAAATCACTGGAACATAACAACGTCTTTTAATCAGAAACTTTTTAAAGACCTTTTGGAGAGTTGCTATTAAACGAACTTGACCATGCATGTATGCTTGATAAGAACATAGACGGCGAGGGAGCCTGCGTGAATGCTGTGTCATACGATGTTTATCAGCCGCTGGCGCCTTGTAAGTTTGTGAAGAAAGGACCAGTGGTGGGCATACAGACTATTGATAGCTATGCTGACTTTTGATGTAGTTTACCTCTGAACATCATACGGAAATGGCACTGAAATTTGTCAAAATATACAAATGGCCGGAAGAACTGGTGATGGCCTAGAAAGAATGGCCATTTGAACTTTTCCACTTAGTTCACATATTTTGTAGGTCTCGCTACATCTGAATGCTATATTATCATGTGGCGTTTTATCAGTAAGCTTGTCTGAAAATAATCAGGAGTGGGCGTACAAACTATTGATATGCTGACTTTTTTATGTGGTTTACCTCTAGGAAGCTATTGGAAATCGCACTGGAATCTGTTAAACTAGACAAATTTAGCCGGAAGGATCGGTGATAGTCCCATCAAGTGGGAAAAGAATGGTCATTTGAACTATTCGCATAATTTACATATGAGATTGTTTTAGGTCTTGCTAAATCTGAATGCTATGTCATGCGTTGTTTATCATTTGCTGGTGCTTTGTAAGTTTAATCAGGAAAGAATCAGAAGTGGGCACACAAACGACCACCCGAATGGCCTCACCCTGTTTTAGACTCTTCACATACAACTGAAATGAATGATTCATATTCGCACACAGTTTTGATGCGGTTCACCTCTAAGAATCATACAGAAATCGCAGTTAACTTTGTCAATTTACACAAATGGCCGAAGGATTGGTGATAAGACTGATAGTCCTGTTAACTACAGAAAGAATAGCCAATGTGTCATGCGATGTTTGTCAGTTGCCGACGCCCTGTAAGTTTGCCTGAATATAATCAGAAATGGACTGACAAACGTTTGATTATGCTGATTTTTGATGTGGTTCACCTCTGAGAATCATACGGACATCGGCATAAACCTTGCCAAACAACACAAATAGCCGAAATGATTTGGGATAGTCCCATCAACTGTAAACAAAATAGCCATTTGATCATTTTCATTCTTACAGGTCTGATTAGATTTTGTGCCGTGCAATGTTTATCAGCTGCTGGCTTCTTGTTAGTTTGTCGAGAAAGATCCACTAGTGGGCAGACAAACTTTTGATTATGCTGTTTTGATGTGGTGTATCTCTGAGAATAATATGGAAACCAGTCTAAACCTTGTCACACTACACAAATAGCCAGAATAATTTGGGATAGTCCCATTAAATGTAAGAAGGAGTAGCTATATGAACATACATACATGTTTGGTTTATCTATGAGACTCCTACGGGATGTCATTTGAACTGAATGCTGTTCAGAACAAAGAAAGTGGTCGGGCGGAGGGCTCGACTATAAGATGTAAAAGGAAATTGTGACGTCATGAAATGTTACACGACGAATGTCTTTAACGTGAGATTTGGGTTTTTGGGTTGTTTTTTTTGTCTTTGGAAGAAAATTAATAAAGGCAGTTAATTTTGTCAAGAATCCAGGCAAGAAATAGGGGATCCGTAAGGAGTGTTTGTTTGATATCATATTTATGAAATGAATTCATACATTATGTCGTGCTATTTCCATATTTGTCTACATTAATTTTTGAGATTTAAGAGATACATCGCTCCCAATTTGTTGCTCAAAGCAAAACCATGAGACTGATATGGTTTAGCTGGTAAAAATTGGAGTATAATAACGGGTCAAAACTCTACATTTACTTTAATGGTAAAAAAAAAATAAATAAATGGAAGATCGTAGTAATATAAACAACTCAAATAATAAAATAAATGACTTAGGCGAATGTGGAATGAACGTCACGATTTATCGTATTCGCGAGCCTTTGGCAAACGAATACAGTACATGCATAAAAAATTCATAAATCTGATACCAAAAGAAAGACGAGTTTTATATCCTTATTACCATACAATTTCAAACTGAAACAAAACAAAACAAAACAAAAATGTCGTTGATCCCGTAAATTCGACCACCTGAATGGTTTCACCCTGTTTTAGACTCTTCACATACAACTGAAGTGAATGAATCGGACACAGCTTAGAATCATCAGAAAGACTCCAGGCCTCCGAAAGTTAGGGGTAGGGTTAGGGTTAGAGTGACGGAAGAAAAAGCATCGTTGGAACAGTCTTTAGACGTTATCATTGTCTAGGAACTGCCTCATGTGTGCTTTGTCTTTTTCAACCCTGTCCCGAACTCTAAATTCCAGGTGGGGCAGAAGAGTTTCAGGATATTGCCAGAAACTTCATTTTCGCAAGACGATGAGCGTTTAGCCTCGTTTTTTGCAACTTTGTCGCGTGAGAGGTATTTCGACAATAAACATTGCCCTGTGTTAACTGTGAGAAGTACTTCTGCCATCCCTCTGTTGTCAGTTTTCACGACCTATGAATCTACACGTGTTAGTTCATTTTTTTTTTTTTTTTGTAAACTAACTTGGATCTAAAAAATGTATTCAAACACATTGAAGTTACCAATCGTAGAGTGGGTCAAAGGTGGACAGCACTTCTGCTATCCCTCTGTTACCAACATTCACGAAATTTGGATCTCCTCATTTTACTTCATTTTCGTTATATAAACCAGCGTCTAAAATGTATTCAGACGCATTAAGTTTCCAATCGATGTATTCGTAAGGCGAGTCAAAGGTCAGAGTTCTGCATTAATATGTCATAACAATAAATATTACATGCTTTTATGAAACCGGAAATAGGCCTTGTTTGTATTATAAATACAAAAAAAAAAATGTGTTAGAATATCCCACCTCATTTGATTTTAGAGAGGACTGTAAAGAATGCACCCACTGTTTTAATTACTACTGCAGATTATTGCGCATTCTCACTTGATTTCGTAAAATCGGCCGGAAGGAAGATGTCTGACTACTGCAATGGGTGTGGGTATGAGGGGAAGAGAAGTTGTTCTTCCTAGTCATAGAAAGTGTCTACAGGTTTATCCATTTTCTTTGAACTTATATTAGCTCTAATATTCTTTGATATTTCTTTGTTTCAGAGTTAAATGCCCGGTCTTCTGAGAAAAACGATGACTTGGGAAAAGAAAAAGTTTTACATTTTAATCACACTGTGAAAGCCACAGTATTTGAAGTTTGAACGTATGTTTTATCTCAGTGCATGACACTGAACTATATAAAGACCCTATGTTATTAAGGCAGGCCATATTTAATTTTCACATTTCTGACAATCATAATTTGGCCTGCAGACCAGTGACCAGGTAGAGCTATTTTAAAGTTCCATGGTTACAATAAACTTTTAGAGGGAATTGGCCACTGACTTGTAACTGACTGGTTTATTGATTCAACGAGCAGAATAATTAGGACTTTGAACCTTCAAAAGCTATTGTTCATAAATCTATAGCAAAAACAAAACAATATGTCCAAAAGGAAATCCAGATATCACGTTTCTTCATTCCGCCGTTCACATGATAATTTTGAAGTTTTCAGTAACATGACTAATGATAGCTAGATTATAATGAAAAGCTAAAGACCGATCAAGTGCTATGCGGTGTCAAGGATGAGAAACCTTACAGGTCATAGGACAAACGGTTTTGAAACACACTTAAATGTCAGAGGGATTTAGCAGCATGTGGAAACAATGTGCTAAGTTAAAGCGAAATGACACATATTTAGATTCTATATCATACATCTTCTTAGGGCAAAAGAAAGTTTGTGAACAAATTTCAGTATGCTTTTTCAGGAGATTTTGGGAGGTAGGGGGGAAGCGCAGGGCAGGGCAGTGGGATATTATATGCTGCAAGAGATGAAGAAGCAGTAGAAGAAGAAGAAGAGAGAGGAGAAGAAGAAGAGAAAGAAGAAGAGAAAGAAGAAGAAGAAGAAACAGAAGAGGAAGAAGAAGAGGAAGAGGAAGACGAGGAAGAAGAGGAAGAGGAAAAGGACGAGGAAGAGGAAAAGGAAGAAGAAGAAGAAGAAAAGGAAGAAGAAGAAAAAGAAGAAAAAGAAGAAGAGGAGGAAGAAGAAGAAGAAGAAGAAGCAGAAGCAGAAGAAGAGGAAAAAGAGGAAGAGGAAGACGAGGAAGAAGAGGAAGATGAAGAAGAAGAGAAAGAAGAAGAAGAAGCCGAAGAAGACGAACAACAACAACAACAGCAACAACAACAACAACAACAACAACAACAAGAATAAGAGCAGTAGCAGCAACACCATCATCATTGCCACCACCATTACCATCACCATCACCATCATCAAGAACAACGACAACAACCACAAAACCAAAGCAATGAAAAAAACAAAGAAGCAAAAAACTGCTACAGACATCAATACCATTGTAGCAACTTCCCTCCCCCTCTTTTTCACCATCAAAAACAATAACAACATAGGCGGCACCACCACGTACCTTTCCGAAAGTGGCTGCACATGCTGGCTCTAAATGTTCTTTTCTACAAAAATCCAAATAGTGTGAGTAGAGAATACAGCGAGGCAGACAAACGCCCTCACATATGCAGTAGTTCTCTTCCAACCTGCAAGAAATAAGAATATGATTAAGTAGCACAATATCATACCGAAATAAAGCCAAGGGGACTGTGACAATGACAGCGACAATGACAGTGACCATGATAATGACAGTGGCAATAACAGTGACAGTGACGATGACAGTGACAGTGATAATGATAATGACAGTAAAAGTGACAATGACAGTGACAGTGACAATGATAGTGACAATGACAGTGACAAAAACAATGACAATGACAGTGATCATTATTTAGCAGTTTTTTTTAACAAGAAGATGCGTAATATGGAGCATTACAACGTCAAGATTTTTTTTTTTGTTATAAGGATGAGAAACTAAAGAGCATACATACTCGCATCCTCACAGTTCACCCGAAACGATTTCATAAGATACCAGATACAACTGATAACCGAAAGGCACAGATTTATGGATTGAAGAATTTACGTGCGACCTAACATGTTTAAGACAATGGAGTTGTTTGAGAGTAGGAAAACGAATGTTTCAGTTAGATTAGCAAAATACATCAAGATTGTGTTGCAAAAAATTTCAGTACGGGTATAAAGCTATTGAGTAATTAGAGGAGACAAGAAACAGTGTAGGGATTGAATGAGTATTAGTGTAAGTGAGTTGTCCATTATTATTATTGTTAAATGTATAATGTAGGAGTACGTTGTGAACATGTGTAAATTTAGTAAACTTATTTTGTGCTGTCCCGTTGTATATTATATACAGTATTTGCCCATGTACCACAGTTGTGATCTGGGCTTATCCCAATAAACTTGTTAAACTTGTTGAATTTGTTACAAATAGTGGAATTTTTTTCTAATTACAGTATAATTCGAGCCTCCAAAGAGTTCATATACTGCCTCTGCGTTTTGTTACAAAGCCATCAAATCTTACATGACACCATTTTCGTAAACGTCGCGAGGTGGCTTAGTATTTTTGTTTAAAGAGAGGCTTTAAATCTAAAATTGAACTATTTCCTCCACGTAGAACTTTGTGTAACCGCCAGTTGCTGTGTCGAAATTGTTGAAACAAATGTTGTAATGTTAAACTTGGTTTGAGTTCATGAGTCAGAGATCGCTCCACTCTTTGTTGTCTGTCGTCTGTAAACCTGTGCCCCGTATCAGAAATTCGTGTTTCGGGCATGGCAAGCCCATTCGAAGGATGCGTGTGTTACTATTTATCTTACATAGCTTTAATTCATTGTCAACGCAAGACTAATGCATTACGTACTCGGTTCCTCGCAATGATCATGTTGCGAAGAACCAGAAGAAATATTTCATTCTCGCATTTCTCAATCTGATGGTTTGTAATATGCGTTCTTGGCTACAAGAAATGATATTAAAAGTTCACATGCTAATGAATGCTTGTCAACTGGTGACAACACTGTGCGCGCCCCAAACAGGTTAGGAAGTATCTGAGTGATCTGGCCTGCTGGGATAATGACATGATTAGAAAAACGCTTGAGCTTGGATTGCTTGGATACAGGAAATGACTATAGTTGAGAGCTGTTAGTAATAACAATAACATCACTAAATGATTACTATATATTACTACGCCCCCGTCTTTCGCTGTATCCTAGTATTTACCATAATTTCCATAAAGTTTGGAACAGTTATTATTACTATATATGAAACCACCGTGAATGGGAGAACTTAAAATGCAAAGACTATCATCACTATCATAATCATCATCATCATCATCATCATCATCATCATCATCATCATCATCATCAGCAGCAGCAGCAACAGCAGCAGCAGCAGCAGCATTGTCATCAGTCTTGATAAAGTGTTCATACATACACATTCTATATATATATATACTGTTCAAAAAATCTTGTATCAAACGTGGGAGAAATCATATTTAATTTTAATCATCATCATCATTATCATCATTTAAGAATTTTAAAATTAGGAACCTGAAACTGACGTGAAAAGCTGGTTTTCCCTGATAAATAGAAATGATTTAATAATGCCAATTTTCAACCTGATAAGATCTTCTTCTTCTGACTGAGACTGACAGACTGACTGACTGACTGACTGACTGACTGACTGACTGACTGTTTGATTGATTGATTGAAAACAACAAAATTCTTAGCACTTCACGTCTTAGACAGCACTTCTTAGCCGCAATGATAAAAAAACCCTGCCCCTTCCCCTTCTCTTCCCCTTCCCACACGCCCTCCCCTTCCTTCCCCCCAAAAAGAACAAAAACCCAAAAAAGTAGCGGATACAATATAAGTAAAGATTACCTTTATTAATAATATTAATAGCGTTCATCTATTGACAAGAAAAAGTAAAGGAAACATAGGGAAAAAGAGAGGAAGCCCAAGAAGAAGAAGGCTTGAGATTCCCGAATTAAGCGAACTTGACACAATGTTAAGCCCCAGGCTTGACTTAAATAAATTGATAAGACACGCTCCTAGCACCTGCCCACGTGCCGGTACAGCTTAGACCCCCCAACGCCTTCCTCACACCTGGCGTTTCCACAACTTTTGTGGGCAAAGATTTAGCTACAAAATATCTCCCTCTCAATGAGCAGATAACAGGGACACTTTGAACAAAGCCACAAGATTTATCGGTTAAAACCTACAGACCGTGGCCAACAAATGGGATATAGTCCTGCCCATTAGTCAATGGATCATACGCCACTTAAAATTTTCACAACAGTTCGAATTCTTTCTTTCTCGTGTCCTTAAGAAGAAAAGTCACGGCCAAATGCCGTAAACCATCCACCATATGTCATGTTGTGGATTTCGCTATATCTTATTTCCCGTATGTGCACAATTTTTGTGTAAACAATAGTTTGATCAAGCACAAAATTTGTGTCAACATCCCAGGTTTGAAGGATTGAGTAGGATTTCGACGGTCACAGCCGTTTGATTGTCTATTTTTAGAAAAGAGCTGATGCCTCTTAGTGATGTTATAAATTTGATAGATATGTCAAACCTCAAGAACATCAGCGCCCTCTCTCCATTTTCTGTTTTGCAGATGTTTCACTGGTCACATTAAAGTTGCTTATCAACATCTGCTGTTCACCTTATCAGATCCTTCAACATCACAGATGAACTTGTTTATCCCCTTCTTTTCATTTGCCAGTTTTTTTATTTTTATTTTTGTTCCTTTGATGAATTGTGTAAAATTCAAATTCATACTCAATCGGAGCATCAAATGGGGCGAGTGCTTAATAAAGTTATCCCTTGAAAATTATTAATTCCCTTGCCCTCTTGTTTGTAACCCCTGCTTCCGGTCGACCATAGCAAATAAATAATGATTTACCATTTCGCCGGGTTCCTAAAATCGGCGAAAAGTTGCAACGTTCGAACCGAGCTAGCCGAAGGTTTGAGGAAATGGAGGCAGCCAGTACATGGTAATAAAAAAGAACTTTATGAGATAATGGTGGCCAACTGAATTTTTAAGAAATCTGCCATGTTCCTGAACATAAAATCCTAAGCTAGCAGCAGATTACAGCAGTGTTCTATTGGAAACATGTCGAGATTGTAGTGTCTATCAAATTTCTTAAAAATCCTGTAGTGCAGCGCTTTTTTTTGTTTTTGTTGCATGCAATCATACAATTTTCAAGAGCACTGGATTTCGCTTTGGACTTAGCTGTGGACCCCTCAAAGGCATCTTAACTCTTTAATCTTTTGTTATCTGTGCTTTGTCTACCACAGGTTCTGAAAGTCACAGGAACCACAGGTATATCTATATTACAGGAACAGCTGCAACGCTGGAACAACGTCACAGACGCAGGAAATCATTGGCATATTGCCATTAATTGGCCGGGGATATTTTCTGAAAGTTTAACAAGTTTATTTAACTGAAACCCCGACCATAACTCTGACACATGGGTGAACGTCAGAGTATAAACACTAGCAATCGAACAGCATACGATACGGATAATATTAAAGATCTACATTAAAGAGGTCACAAACATAACAATAGATAATGAACGTACACAGTTTAAGTCTCATCGCCTTTAATTCCTTTCTTCGCAATCCTCAAGCAAAACATCTCTTAGACGGGCTCACTGCATACGCCCACTGCAATTGGCAGAATAGTTTCTGTATAATAATTATAATTATAACAAGAGGGTCATAACTCCTTGGGAATCAGGATTACCTTACAAGCTAGTATGGTGGGGCTTTACGTCCTTGTGTACTACATAGTTTCATCATAGATATTTGTGAAACGAGGTTTGGGTCTACGTCTGACCGCTGAAAAGTGGGCACCTACAACACACTTCCATAATGACCCAGACTGCGATATAAAGCAACCAGATTTTGGACTCAGAATTTCACTTCCGAGACAGGCTATCAACCTGCAACTCACACTACCCACCTGTGCTGGCACTCTAACAAAAGTGCTTTTGAAATATTGCGATCATATAATTATACGAATCTGCTGTCATGTTGCTCTACCTTAAAGTAAGACATTACTGGATCATTTTTGTCTGTAGGTGTAGAAAGGTTCGAAGACAGCCTGCTGTTGCCCAAATAAACAATGTCGATTCTTCGCTGCGTCACAACAACATCATCTTCAGCAGCAGCAGCAACAGCGGCAACAACAACAACAACAATAACAACAACAACAATAACAACAACAACAACAACAACGACAACAACAACAACAACAGAAACAACAATAACAACAACAGCAGCAGCAGCAGCAGCGGCAGCAGCAGCAGCAGCAGTAGGTGCCCAGAAGTTTTAAATCTGAAAAATGAGCGCTCGATTTTTGAAAAGTCACTGATCAATCGCACGTAATATATAAGCAAACAGAATGCTTAGCTTTACAATAATTGTGTTCCAACAAAAACTGTCGATGATATCCCCAGCATGTGATGAAATCTAGATAGAGACGCCAACTGACAAACACAGTTTCGACCATTTCATAGCTGCGCTTTTGCATTGTGCTCTCTGAACACGATGATTGGAATCCGCACCAGAGACACCCAGCGAATGAATAAAGGAAGAACCGAACGAACAGAAGAAAGAATGAATAAATATGAGCGAAGAAGTTGGCTAAATAATAATCATAATGATAATAACAATAATAATAATAATAGTAATGCGGTTTATAAGTCTGGTATCTTGGCTAATATCCGCTCACGAACTTCACCTATTATTACCTCAGCAGCTTAGATCATTCTAGGGTTTCTCAACTTCCTGGGGAAAGTACACCATCTCTGCCATTTACAGATGCTGATCACTAGCATGGGGACAATATCTTTCACTGCCTATAGCCGGGGACCCATTTTATATACGAATGCGCTGAGGAAAATATGAATGAAATGCTTTTCTCAAGGCACTTACAACACGACCGTAGTCGGGAATCGAATCCACGACATTTAGATCTTGAGTCCAACGCCACACCCATTCAATGAGCAGGCGTTGCTCTAGCATGAGAATGTACATCGTTAAAAAAACAGTAACCATATTTGTCCCTCTTGATTAGTCATAAGGGTGGTTCTATGGTAATAGTGTTGCCTGATTTAGGGAGGGGTTAACATAACAGTCATGCTGCAGGGCCATAACATAATTAGGTCGCGGGATCTCTCTGTCACGGGCCCAAAAGTCACTGAGATGTGCACGATCCCGTAAGTAATCGCCCCATCTGCCTCCAGCTGAATTCAGCCCTGATCTGAAATGTCTGCATAGTAGGGCAAGTGCAAGAGGGAGGACTAGGAATTTTAATGTTTGTTCGCTTTATTTCAAACTATATCCTTCTCGATCTTTTAATGCCACGCTCTTTTTCCCCTCTTCCTACTCATTTCCTGCAGATGGTTGACCACACCCCATCAATGCACACACAATAAATTATCACATTAGTGTCTGGCGCTGTCCAAATGGACTTCAGTGCTACCGTTCTTTCAGAAGAGCTTTTGAAAGCGCCCACGAGCACCGCCTGAAGGATTAGCAAATCTGCCTGAAGGGCGCTTCATGTTCCAGTCGCCACGGCTTTTTACCTCCCCCTGCCAGACACCCGACAATAATGGCGGGATGATACCTATTTTTTCTAAATATCGCGATATTCAGTGTTCATGGTACAGGTATCGACAGGGTCGATTCTGTTTCGATGTTTGTACGTACTCAGCCGAAGATAAAATTGAAAATCCTTTGATGGTTATAATGCCTTATCGGGGGGCACAAGAGGAAACCGTGTTTCTGAGAGTCAGAAGAGGATTAGAATGGGTCAGTCTCCTTAGATGTAAAGAAGAGTAACTCTCGAACCACATTCTGGCCGTTTTCTGCTGTTTGGCTTTGTAAATATGAGAACTGCAAACATACTATCAGTTGCAGAAGCTGTGCTTACATATGAATTTTCTCTGGGATAACATAGACAAATTTCTAGCACTTTTAAAATAACGCTAATGAAATTGTAAAATCTGGATCGTCTTGAGGTTAACAAAGATTAAAAAAAAAGTACCAAAAACGCAAGTTACCGTCGCTAGCAGATGGTCACATTTATTGCTCTTTACGCATACTAATTTCAGACGGTTGATTTGCATTTCTCTACCAGATGTGATGTGCCAAATTTTGTATGACAGGGCTAAGTACCTCTCGAAACCTTAGGGATGAATCTTGGTGCATTAAATTATGAAACAGATATGCTATTGACGGAAAACTTTCTGTGGGTATAGAGTGAAAACCCTGAAGTGTACCTGAACATCTGGAGCGCCATTTACGGGAGATAGTTTCAGAAAATTTACCCATTAGTAAGCCACTAAACGGTAAAGTGGAGGCAGACAAAGAGAGAGCTTTCTGAATGAACTAACAAGCTGCTTGGAGGCACAAAGCAATGGTGTACTGTCAAGAAGGACAGAATAAAGATAGAATCGAAGGTCCATGCTCATTTACACCAGTCGGCATGGAGCTCGAAGAACATGTGGGTCACTGTAGCTGGGACATTAAAATTTGTTACAGTACAGACTCTTCGCAGAAGAATCACATTCACAAAGATAAGTTCAGAGACTGAATGCATGTTCACCACCTTTTGTTTTATGTTTGATGTTTTCCAGCCTATGCT
>JAWQUT010000150.1:139467-172515 GCA_033807755.1 Ellobium chinense | reverse complement strand
TACTTTAACAAGTGTCCCAGCTACAGTGACCCACATGTTCTTCGAGCTCCATGCCGACTGGCGTAAATGAGCATGGACCTTCGATTCTATCTGTATTCTGTCCTTCTTGACAGTACACCATTGCATCTTACACATCTTACGTGCATCTTAGTGTCTATCCTTGTTTTATTGGGAGAAAGATTGTTTGAACAACTAATCTACTAGGGGGAACTCACTATCCTAGGCTGTGATTTGCTTTTGTTTTCCACTGAAACTAACGATTATCCTCTTGTAAAGAGAGGTTGGTGAAACGTACGGTCTATATAAGCTAACACCATGGAGATAATACTAGAGCGATTTAATCATGAAGTTTGGAACTCTAAAGAGATCGTTATGGACTATTATGCAGAGATGGACACGTGCATGTGGCATTTCCTGGGGTTACGATTATGTTGTACGTTACAAACTATACATGGAAATCACAGCTGATTTAGTTTGTAACATGCAACATGATCGTTACACCTCAGCCACAACGGTAATAAATCAAAACTTAAGAACAGAAACAGTGATACAGCTTGCCATTTTCTCAAATTGCAGGGAACAGATTAACGCAGCTCTTCTTTCGAACGCGTCATCGATCCGAAAGTCTGATACCTGGAGGCCCTTAGTTATCACATTTTTCTACATTTCTATTGGAGATCTCGAAAATGTCTATGGATTTCTACTGCAGGCATCAAGAATCTCTTTAGAATCAACTGAAGCCACTATGATTCTCTCTCTAGGATTCATCTCAAGCCCTCCAGAATCTCCTAGAATTATGCTAAAGGCATTTCCACTGAAGACATTAAAAAGTTCTATTGTATCTGCTAACCTCTTTAGAATTCTCCCTATAGAATTCCACTAAGGCCTTTAAGAATTTATCTAGCTTTTTACTGAAGGCGTTAAAAATCTTTCCATATTTCCATCTGAGACATGAGTATCCTCCAGATTTTTCATGAAGAAATTAAGCCTCTTTCCAGATTCACCTGGAGCTATTTGGATTCTGTCCATGGAATTCTACTAAAGCCATTAATTTTATTTAGATGACTTTACCGAAGTTTTCGAGATTTTTACTGAAGACTTTGCGAATATTTCTAGGTTACTGAGGGCATTAAAAATCTCCCTCCATGTATTCTTTGCACCATTTATCTTCCTAAGTCTTCAGTTGTTCCGGTTTTTTTTTCCTGCCTTTTAATTGACTCGTTCACATACCCAACACCCCCTCATTCACTATCCCAAATAAGGAACGAGACAAGCTATTCAGTGCCCTTTCTCTCTCCCCTCTTCCTCCCCCCAAACAAACCACCACTGGCTAACCCACATAGTCATTTCTGAAACCAATCGCCCGAAGTTTAAGGCCGAGATAATAGTGCCTGCATCTTTGTGCCGTTTCGGATGCCCGGGGCCGCATTTTATCAGGGCTCTTTTCTTAGCGACACCGGAATTTGACATCGTCACCGCCATTACAAGATGGAGACTTATCAAAGCGGACAAAAAGGGTATCGCATTTTTGTTTGTTCGCTTTCTCCCACTAGATAACGTGGCCGGCCGAGCCAGTCTCCCGTCGGGGCTAAGATGCTTGGCGATTCACTTTCCTTGTGCTTTGGCCAATTTACTGGGCTCATTCCCTCTAAATTTGGCAGCGTTTTTTTTTTTTTACTTGGTGGAGGGAGTGGAGGTAGGAGGATAAATTTGAGAACGTTTTGTGGCGTACAAATGACGAATGTCAGGGATTAAATACGGTGATGGGTTTTGCGGATTGTAAATCTCTTTTTAATCTCTTATTTTGTTAAACGACACGGTTTGCCATACAAAACAAACCACAATGACGAGTCAGGGGCGACGAAAATAGCCGCCGACACTGATGACGTGAACTGTGACAAAGAGGAAGCCCTGACAGGACACACTCGCGCACATATTGGACTAGCACATAGCTTATCTAGAAAATATACTCGTAATGTCAGATGAAAACATAATCGGGTTATCTAGGCGACGAAAATAGCAGCCGACACTGATGATGATGTGAGCGGCTTAAAGAGGAAGAAGTGATAGACATTCGAATATACACCAGACTAGCACACACTTAATTCAGAAAATATATTAGTGTCAGATGGGAATAAAACCGCATTATGTGGGCTACGAAAATGACTATCGACATTGATGATGTGAGTCGTCAAAAGATGAAGATGTGACGGGACACTTTCGCGTACACATGAAACCAGCACTCACTTAACTTTGAGAATAAATTATTGTCCGATGGAAACGAAACACGGTTATCTAGGCGACGAAAACAGTCTTCAAGATTAATGATGTGAGTGGGGGGGAGGGGGGTAGGCTGCACACTCCCATACACAGTATAAACAGCATACACCCCATTTTAAAAATAAATAATCAAATGAGAGCCAAAATGGTTTATATGCGCAATGACAATACCTACTATCATTAAATGACATGAGTCGTCACAAAGAGGAGAAAGGGATAAGACACACTCTTAAACACATATTACATCACCACACATGCAGTTTTGAAAAATAAAACTTCAAGTAGGAGCGAAACTGAGTCATCGGGGTAATGAAAATAGCTGCCAAAACCGTCGGAGTGAATCGTAACAAAGGGGACACGATGACGGGACAACGTTGATACATTAGACTAAAAAACAACTAATTTTGAAAACAAATTGTTAGAAAATGACGAAACAGGGAGAACTCTACTGCCATAGAAACAAATGATGTATTTTGCAAATGCACACGGCCCTTCCATTATGAATTATGAATGGGCTTTTTCTGATCAAAGACATGGAGAAACCCATCGATGGCTTCAGCTGGTGCACGAAATTAGCGCTGCTAATTCACTCCACATGGTTTTTCCTTCATTATGATTCATCTGCTGCAGAGGCGTCGGTCATATTCACAACAGGCCTTGAGGATTGAATTTGCCTACAACGTGCTATCCTTTCGACCAATCAACATCCGTAAATTCGGAAGTGTATCAACTGCTCATTTTTCTTTCCAAAATATGCCGGACGTCCGGGTACGAGCCCTGATCTCAGCTATCAGCATAGACCCGTGGAACAGTCCCATTGATGTTGCCTTTAAATCATGCACAAACCTACATCTTTAACATAAAGCATACTTAGGCTGCTTGGCATTGACACGGCGTACATCTGACTCTATGACTTCCTTGTATTCTAGGACACTTGGTTTTGAAAAAAAATACCATGCAGAAGTTTAAGCTGAAATGGGCGCCCTCTGGCAAGGAACTGAAAAAAAACTGAAGGGGCGAGTGCAGGGGAGGGGGGAAATGAATCGTCTGGAGGGAGGGGGGTGGAGAGGGTATTTACAAGTATGATGTGAGTGATAACAGAAGTAATGTTCTGATTTGTATGTTTTGTATGTTATTTCTCGAAAGTCTAGGTATCAACTAGATGAGAAAGTGGCAGATGAGTGGAAACAGTGTGAAAGAGGAACATGTGTGCGTCTTTGCAGTGGACTGTATTCATATGATATTATATTTTATGGTGAAATGATATTGGCTTACGGCCTAATAAAACATTTGAACTTGAATATAGCCGATCACGATTAGACCAGTGAAAGCACCCATGAAAGCGTGCCTAGACAACGATAATGTGCATGGATGTCTCAAAGTTTGCATTTCCGTTCATAGCCAAATCCTTTAACCTGTCTCTCAGCCTAAACCAAGCTCCTGGGTGCGAGTGTCTTAGAGTGGAGCCTACGAAATTTGCCTGACTTTCGAGTTCAGTAAAAGTTTAAAGGGATGCCCTGTGCAAAAATGCAATCCTCTGTTCGTACCGCACGACCTCGACCCTCAAGTGCTCGAGAGAAACTCATACATGCCAACTGGCTGAAGTGCCCAGGACCGGGTTCCAACTTTCTATAACTACAACAACAACAATAACAAGTAACTCCTCACAAATCCCCAATTATGGATTTTTGTCATGACCATACATCTTTTAAGATTTTTTGTTGTTGTTTGGAGCTGGCACACTGATTCCTATAACACCGCCAGGATCGATGTTAAATTCTAAACAAAATAAAACAAATGAGATTACATAATCATGGTTAGAAAGTGGTCGGGGCTTCATGGGGGTTCCCCAAAGATCCAACTTTGCCTTGAACGAAATGAGAATTCAAGACTCCTAGAAACTCCTCCCGAATTTGACCGTCACTGTCTGTGACACAGAACAACACCAGAGTAAAAGAAGTTCGGTTTTCAGTTTCTTTATGGTATAAAGATGCCAAAAAGTGCCCGGCATAAAAGTATGCGATGTAGTTGTTGCAAGGTGGGTAAGGTTACGTTGTTTACTGTGTGAAGAGGCCAAGAATATCAGCCTACCTGATTCACTTCCAAAGTTCTCAAAATCTAATTAGTCTTGGGGCATTTTTCTATGTGTCAAAGTTTGGAGGAAGAGTTAACGATGATGCGCAGGTTGCATCGAAAGGCCTTCAGAAATATATATAAGTAAGTGATTTTCCATTGGATTTTCTATTGGATTACTACGATAGGACCTTCGATGTGTACAGACACAATCATAAAACCACCATGAGCATTAGTAATGTCAGTATGACCATCATCTACGATATTTCAAAATAAAATTATTGTTATTGATGCAGAGAGACTCACCATTGTAGGGTCAGCTGTGTCTGTTTCTTCTTGTCTCTCATAATCTGTGCCACCGTTTTCTTGACGTTCTGTTGTTGTGCTAGTTGGTCCTTGCCCATATTCTCACTGTCGTCCTGCATGGCGCTGTCCTCGTCACCTGCTTCGTCTTCATCGTCATCGGAAGACGCTCTGTTGCTCTTTAAGTCTGGATCTGTTGGAAATATTATGTGTAATTATGAATGTACTAGCAAAAGAATGGGACTTCCCAGCCTGGTCGAAGAGTGAGATGTCGCTGTAAACAATATAAGATTTAGAATTTCATCTCGAGACCTTTCATGGTGTGCCCGTCTGTAAAGAAAATCGAAATCACCATGGACTACAAACTATCGTCCAAACAGTGAACAAACACGAGGTACTGTTACGCACATATTCATATTTTAAAATAGTGGTGTATTCTTTCTCCAGCATTACTTATCTGCACTACAATTCATATCATTAGGGGTCGCCATAACCTAGTCACGTGACATGGTACTTCCATACCTTACGCTCTCAGGAAACACCTTAACCATAAACAGTAAATCTGAGCTCTGATCGGCTATTTTGTTATGACAACAGGGAAAGCTCTCTTTGGGCAATGCACACATTTGTATACAAAATAATTATTATTTAGATATTTAAGAGCTTGTGTATTGTCGATGGGATCTCTTACCACTGTAAGAATTACATTAACTCTGCATGTTAAACGCTAGTACGCTGTAAAGAAACATTCAACATCAATAAACCAATATAATTCTTACGATGATAAGAGATCCCATCAATAATGCTCAACGTTTTTTTGTTTCTTCAGATCTAAGCACCAGCGTCGCCATGCAACAAAGTTTCGACGTGTGAAATCTGTTGACTATTTTGTTATAGCAAGGCCAAAGAAATAAAAAAATAAGTTTGACGGAATAAAAATAACAACTGGTATTTTTGTCGGGGATTTTTGAATTTATTTAAAAAACACAATATAGCCTCTTTAAATCTAAATGCTAGTATAACCACGCAACAAAGTGTAGCTCAATTTTTTACCTTTGAATTCTGATTGATTATTCTGTTACGGCAAGGGAGAAAACATTTTTGTTTCGACGAAGTTAAATCAACCATCGGTTTTTATTCGGACATTTTAAAAATTAATATTTCTTTTTTTTAAACGATGTCTTTATGAATTTAAGAAATTAAGATGACGAAAACGATCATATCAGTTACAAAGATGTACCTGTAGTTGTAGGTAACATGAATGAGATATACCATGTTAAAACGCCGAAAAATTTGCTCAGTTTTCATGAGTATAATTGAGACAAAAATGGTGCATATTTTTTTCTTTGAAACACTACAAATATACACTGTATGCACAGTTTGATAACTTCTTTAGCTCTCATTCTCGTTTCTGGGTCAAACACAATCAAACAACAAATCGCAACAGACCAATTTGTTTTGAAGGGTCATTTTTTTTCGAACTAAAAAGCTCAGTTATAAGAAACAAACGTCTGTTCCACAATCTCCACGCCACTCTAGCCCCCATCCCAACTCCAGCCCTCGCCCTAGCCTCAGCTCCGGTCCTGCAATATCATTGCTATTATGATGGCAGGTTAAAACGATAAATTGGCATTCATCATAATATCAATTCATGCGCCAGCAGGTCCATTTTGTTCAATTACACATTCAGTTTGTTTTCGCCCACATTTATGCAAAATAAAGTTTGCATATTATCATAGCTCTTAAAGACCTGCAGGCCACTTCAGTAGTGATGACCGCCTACAAAGTCAATCGCTTTGTGGGGGTTTGAGTTCAGTAGCAAACACAGAAGATGTGCTTCATAGTTTCATTTTCACATCTTCATCCGCGATTCCCTTGCCTCAAGATAGCATCTATCATAGCACAGCAAATTTAACGCATGGTGCTAAAGCTGATGGGCAGTAAAATTTTAAAATTACACAGCGCATGACTGTAGAACTGAAAAAGAGACTGAGTTAATTCAGAGTTTACGAATTAATAAAGGGATCTTTTACCATCGTAAGAATTACACTGGTGCATTGGTGTTCAGTGTATCCTTGGTAGCGTTCAACATGGAACGTTAATGTAATTCCTGCAATCGTAAGAAATCCCAGCGTTAATGCGCAAATTTTCATCATAGTAGCGGTGTAGCTAAATCGCTTATTAGTATGTATATAGACAATGCTGGTGCATGTGTGTGATGGAAACATTTGGTGTGGACACGAGCTATGCTGAAATACTCGCCCGTTCTATAATAGAGTTATTTATATCCACATCACAACCAATGATGGTTTGTTTACCTTACTCACTCTGAAAAAAAAAGCCCATAAAACTGAAATGAACTGCAAGAATGCATGGACACACACGACAATAAAAGCAAAGAAAAAAAACAACAACAGCTTAGACAGATGTAACAGTAAGATTCAAAAGAGGAAAATGTACGGCGCTGAGTTCCTCATATCGAAACTGTAACCATGTTCAAAAACGTGAAGAGCTATATTTTCAACAAATTTTATCAGCGCATGATAATTAAACATTTTTTTTTCACCCAGCGCACTAACCTGCCATGCAACTTTCGACCTGTAAATATGCAGAGGAAAGAATCTTGATCAAAGATATTTATCTTTCAGTTTAAACACCGAATACAAATGGAAAACATATCGAATACACACCATACGACCCAGGTAGATGGCTATTCGGGCATAGATCTGACCTCGTCATTTGGGACGCCTCCCGATGAAATAACCAACACTCATATCCTTTATTCCACTCAGACATGCTCAGTATCCCTGTGGCCCTTCCTTTGCCCGCATCGGGGTTAATTTACCAAAATCTAAACTAATTGAAACCGCCAAACAATCTGATCGAAGATGAAGCCATAAATTAAGCGCTGGTTTCTTTCAAAAAATGAGATACAGAAGCTCCATCTTTGCCAATAGTCTAAGGACGAAAAATAAAAACAAACCAAAACGTTCGAACAGTTTAGTAGTGGCTGCATTGTGCTGCTTGAAATGAATTCGTTCACTATCTGTCGCCAAGAAGTCTGATCATATTTTTTTTTGTTGTGTGAAAAAAAAAATCAGTAACTCCACAGCAGTATGAAAAAAAAGGTAATATTATACCTGTTTTCTGAAACATGCCATGACTGAGCAGCTTTTGACTTGACCATAATTTGCAAGAGCTCATAATTAATGGTGACAGGTTTTCTTCGCGAGGATCCGTATCAAAAAAATAAGTTAATTAATAACTGCAAAATTTGTTGGAAGGTTTAATTCCTTTGTCAGACAAAGCTAGGGAAGTTATAAAAAATATGAACTGACTCATATATACTGAAGATCAAACGAAAGCGTACATAATTTGAACGTGTTTAAATTTTAAAATTAAATCCCCATGATGTTTTTGGTGAATGGGTTGTGTCAGGAAATGTATAGTGAAATGTCCAGGTGGCTTTTGTATGTGTGCTTTGTACAGGTTAGCTCCCCTAGAGAAATGGGAAGAAATAGATTTTTCTATTTTTGGGATTAAAACAGGAGCTCAGAGTTGAAGTTCTGTGCAATAAATCTAAACTTTGGAAAATTTTCTCCCAAGGACAAAAAAGAATATTGATATTTTGAGATTTACTAAGAACTTTGAAATGCTGTTCCTCTCGCTTCTGCAGATTGATTGATAATTGGACAATTGAAAACTGAAATTTCTGTGACTAAGTATACTTGGTGTGCAAATGTCAAAAAAGAACAGTTTTCCATGTTTCTTATATCAGACACGTAGAATAAAGGGAACTCATTCTAAATTGTTATTTTTCTGACATTTTTATACAAGCACACTGTTACATACAAATTTCCGCATTCAAAATTCCAGTTATCGATCAATATGCAGAAATGAGAGATATCCTATTTTTAGGAATCTTAGAGAAACTCAAACGGGATATTAGAGGAAAAATTTGCAAAAGTTTAGGTTTAGGAACAAATCTTCAACTCTGAGCTCCCGTGTTAACACTGGAAATAGAGAAGTGTGTTTTTGCCCATCTCTCCTGGGTGAATTCTTGTGCAAAGCAAACATACAAACACTACCTAAACAATTCAGTAAATATCTTGTGACAACACGCCATTCACCAAAAGACATAACGAGAACTTAATTTTTACATTATACACCTTCAAACATGTGAATACTTTCTTTTGATTCTTACATAACTAATAACTGTTGGATGCTGAAGTTTGACTAAATTCATAAAGAGAAGACAGTAGTGATGCAGCCATTTTGTACCATCTCTCCTGACAGCAGTTAATAAACAAGTGCCACTTTCATTTCCAAGGTCGGATTTTGCACGGACCAATACACAGGTAAGCGTATAGCAATTCTGGCGTTACGATCAATTTGCATGTTACGGACTAGAATCAGATATGAATTCTAAAACTATTTTTATAACATTTTTTTTTGGTCAAAACTTTTTTTTTTTACATTTTCACAACTGCTAACGTCAATATGATCGTAACACCAAGTTTATGCCATATTATGCGCATGCTTGCCACTGCCGGGGTGGGCTGTAAAATATCCGAACATGAAAATAAAAGCTCTTTATTAATTCTAGTAGCAATGGGCATGTGCGTCCAAATGGTGCCCTTGCTATGTGACGCAGTATTGGCCACCTTGTCGTTTCGCCTTGAAGACTGTCGTTCCCCTAACTTTGAAGCAGGTGTCTGAGACTGACTCTAGCATCTTTCGGATCACCACCAACATGCTTTTCTATTTGATCCTTGCACTTGAAGAGGTGAGAATTTATTGGACGCCCATTTTAGAATATGTTTGTTCGTCACTTGCGTCACTTTATGTAAGTATAATGGTATTCCTGAGGATGTCAATGCGCAAACATTTTATGGAAGAAACTCGTATATGATGACATAAAAAATCGTATTCCATGCTCGGGAAACAGCGTGACCGTGTGGTTTGTGAGTCGTACTCAGAAACTGAAGACTATCAAGTCTCACGTTTGTGTGCTTGGCTCGCAGATCGGGCCGTTCACGCAGTAGTGACCCTGGGAAAGACGCTCACTTTCATTTCTTCACTCGACTCAGGAGTAGATGAGTACCTGGCTTTAGAGCTAGGGGGACTAGGGTGCTGCACCGCTGACGACCAGAAATGACTTTGTTATATACTTCATTTGTAATGTGTAATTACATGTATGATGTGTATTGTTCTATGTGTTTGTATTATGAATGGGATGTATAACACTGTTTAACATTGTTTATCAATTTCCCCACGGGATAAATTAAAGTCGTATTTGTTTAACATTGTTAATCAATTTCCCCAGGGGTAAATTAAAGTCGTATGTTCATTTTCTTTTTTCATTTTCAAATTAAATCAAACGCAGATATAATAGTCTCTGGCTTGAATTCCGGTCCAAGGGAGTCGAGAAAAGCGGGATCTTAGTTGGAGTGGGGTCTGTGTGGGCAGATAAGTAAAGGAATTTAAAATATTTCGTAAATACTGCCGTTGATGTGTGTCGGTGTGGGTGATTTACATGCATCTCTTAATTATAGTAAATTCATGTGGGCGAAGTCTTACGGAGGATAGGCCTAATCTTTGTTAGACCCGGATATTCTGTCAGTAGAAATGAACAATCCCGTAAGAAAAGGAAGGAAGAAAACTTCATTGCGGGTAATCAGAACAGGATCTTAAGTGACCNCCCCAAAAAAAAAAAAAAAAATAATTTAACTGGATTTTAATAGATCATTTTGTGGAAGAGAAATTCGGTTCCATGGATATAGCGGAATCTCAACTACAAGGGTCTAATCGGCCTGATCATAGTCGGAAATTACTATAGCGATATAATTTTCCCCAAAATTTTCAGCCCATTCTGATGACATTATCAGACTCTTTATGAGGGATTTTTTAAAATTTTGATTTTAAAATTTTGTTGTATGTCATAGCATTTCCTCCAAAACTCATTTTTGAAGAATACGACTCTATATTTCATAAACATAATAATACGTTCTGCTATGTTCTGTATGTGATCATGCTGCGGTATATTTTTCAGTGCCACTGTCGCTATACTGTGCAGGGTTTTCGAAATTACCTTTACTCAGTTCTGTGGTTTTCTGCTCCTCTTTCTTACACCTGGTGGCTCCTATAAGATTTTACTAACCTGATACGAAGTTAGATAACTTCACGAGCAAAAAAACCAAAATAATAAAGACTTGATCTAGGATTAAATTTTGGGCACATTTACAGACTTATCTTATTGCACATTTGAGTGCTTTCGACGCAGTGAAAAAGAATTAAAAGCGAATGTCAAAATAACAGCGTTCAGGGATCACTGTGTCAGATGCACACTTGACATGCTCTGATGTCTTCCAACAAAAGGGGTTGTGTTGGATTTTCTACCGAAATCACTCTCTAGCATATATATGATCGGTTTGGTAAAATTCAATCTCCTAAGAAAAAGATTTTCGTGAAACTGCAAATGCCTCGATACAGTAACAGAAATTATACCTGTTCCGAGTGTCCGGAATAACATATCTAGCATCCAGTTTCGACACCGATCATTGTCCTCTATTTAATATGTTACTTAACACAGATTACCTTCTGACGAAGCGAGCCCCTACCCCTACCCCCAACCCTTTTCCAAACAATTGCAGTAAGGAAATATTTCGATGTCTATTCTGTTTTTATACAAGAAATCAAGCTTTTCTCTCTATCAGTCAGCGAGTTATTTTTTTAAGGCAAAGACAGGTCTAACTGCTACCGACATAAGTCTCATTTCTTCAAGCTTGATATAAGAAGTGAAGTTGTTCTCCGTATGAGTTGAGAGTTTTTAAATCATAGCCGGTGCCAAGTACTACTGACCTAAGACTTATTCCGTCAAACTTGACAGAAGAAATTAAGTTGTTTTCTCTATCAGTTAGCGAGTTTTTAAGGCTACTACCACCGTAAGGCCAATTTTATTAAGGTTGACTAAAGAAATGAAGCTACTCTAACAGTTAGAGTTAGTCATAGCCAGGACTAGCTATCACCGACATAAGGGTCATTTCTTGAGCCTTGACAAAAGAAATCAAGTTGTTTTCTCTATCAATCAGCGAGCTTTTAAGACATAACCAGTTCTAGTTCTTACCGACTAAATACTAATTCTGTCAAGCTTTACAAAAGAAATCAAAGTGTTCTCTTTATCAACCAAAGATAATGCTATGGTCGAACCAGTTCTCATCTTCACATCAATACGGCAGGCGCCAACCTTATGAGTCACTGGTTGAAGTGTGCAGTTCCCTGTTAGCTGATTGATAGACACACAATACGACTACGAGGAATGTTATTGTCCATAACACTGGGGGTCACGCAACCAGCGAGTGGCTGGATCCGAGGAATCTCGCCCCACGAGAGTGAAATCATAGTCAGTTCTAGTTTTTACCGACATATTAAGTCTCAGTTGTCAAGCTTGACAAAAATGAAACAAACGGTTCTCTCTATTAATCAGAGAATTTTAAATTCACAGCCAGGGCTAGCTCTTTACCAAAATAAGGCAGCTTGACAAAAGAAATCAAGTTGTTCTGTCAGTCAGTGCAAAACGTATTAAGTCATAGCCAGAGTAGCTCTTACCGAAACAAGGCTCATTTTGTAAAGTTGCTGAGGTGTCATACTCAACGAGAGCTGTGCAAAAATTACAAAACGAAGTTTCTTAATTCAACTTAACCCTAAGCTGAAACATATAAGGAACCTTCCTCATGTTAAATGCTTCTTTTTTTCATCAATGATTATACCCCGCACTCGTAAACACAAGCCACTTCCCATCTCCCAAGGGTTAAAAAAATTATTATTTTCTTCTTGTCTATTATCCTGTTGTAATTTTGCAGCGTGGTGTGTGGTCCCTTGTCAATATCAAGACAAATCCACTTGGGCTCTCTTAATTGTTTCGTAACTTTCAGACAAGATTTCAATTTCCTCAATTATTGCATATTTTACGACCCCCCTCGCTGATCCATATTTATACGGAAGCATGAGTCGGACTAGGTCCTCATTGGTAATAAATTTTGAGCTTAAGGCATAAATCCTGAGAGAGGATTTATTCAGACCTCCCCAAATGTCATAATTAATGCCGAATGAAGTTTTAATAAAGTTCGTAAACCACCTCGTATTTTGATTGTAACCAGGATTCGAATGTTGATACAGATTAGACTTACAGAATGCTCGATATGTAATTATTGTGCGAACAGTGTCATAACTCATGCGCTATTAGTTTCAGACTTGTGGCATTATGTCAAACCAAGTTCAAATCAGCAAAAATGTTAGACAGCTGATTCACCTATCAAATAACTATAACACAAAGTTGCGGCGTAGCCGTCAGAGCAAACTGTTGTAACTCTTATATCAAGATTTTAGATACGCCACCGTATTGTTTACAAATCAAGGTACGAGGGATACCAAGTATAGGACTGAGACTTTTACCTGGCTATTAAAAACACATGATTAGCAATTTTTCAAAACCAATCGCACAGGTTTGAATCTGAATCGGGGTCTCTCAAATGTCATTAATGGACCCTCGTCTTAAGCCTGGGGGATTTTCACATAGGCCTCCTTTACACGTTATGTAGTTGTGTCCAAGGGGCAAGTGTGAAAAATTGTAGTGCATCCAGGCAGCATACTCACGACAGGTCCCACTATTTCCCTGTTCAACTAATTAATGGTCTAAACAACTTCCATTGCAGGTTGCTAGGTTTGGCTATCAACACAGTCATCTGTCCTTCTCGTGTGGGGGGCAAAGGCGATAGCGACACACGACTAGCTATTGGCACGGCTAGACACTTTCGCTATCCCACTTAATACTGTCACAAAGCACGCAACAAGATTTTCACTGTGACCCCCGGTTAATCATGTCTGTGATTATAACTTTATTATTTTGGCAATGATTATAGCTGTAAAGCTTCAACTGATTATGAAAACAATTGTGAGTGACACAAAATATCTGACACTGTTAGTGTTAAGCTAGTAACTTCGCAGGACAAGTTTCTTACTTTCTCACACACTCCCCATATTGACTGCTTTCTGCAACCAATCTTATATTTATGAGGAAGACCAAAAATGAGATAGGGAGAGACATGGGGTGGAACAGGGGAATTAAAAGCAACTTGAATTCATAAATTCTTCTCACAAAACTTGGCATTGACACTGTCAATGTAAACAAGATTTCTCACCTTGATACAGAGTTTTTTTACTGAACAAATTGCCCCCCCCCCCCTCCAAAACAAAAACAAAAATCTACAGCTGACAGCCACAGTTAGAAATAAGCAACCACACTGTAATTATCATATGTTTAGTTGCTTGAATTTTTTGTACTTTTTCTTTTACATTAAAAAAAGCAACTATCTCTTCACTTTTCGTTACATTACAGGAGAGACAAAGTTTGTTGGGTCTGAAATTAGAGGTGGCGATCAAGGCTGAGGTTATACTGTTTTTACTTAAAATTGTTATCTCTTTCCACCGCTGTGATGATTTTGATGAATACACATCTAAACTGGTGTGAATCGAATCCAAAAATTCTGTGTTTAACAATTCAGACAATGTTTACTACTTGTGAGGCTACAGTAGAACCAGTTCTCACCTCCTTTCCACGCCGGATGCGATGCTAGAATAAGCGGGAGTCGAATTTTGCAGCATGGTGTCAGCTGACCGGCCGACAGACAACACTCGGAGCGGTTATTATCCGTAACAATGGGTCACACAGCCAGCGGTAGGCTGGACCTAAGGTGCCTCGCACTGCAAGAGTTAAACTCCAGGTCAAATAAAACCAGTAATTCTCTGGGCATCTCTGTTTTTGCAAGCTCTTTATTTCTGAGGGTTCGGAGAGGTGTCCCTCATCTACACTGGTAAGACCTAGAGCTCACTTTTAATAGAGGTTTCGGTGGAGAAGTTTTATAGGACAGACTGATTTGGGTAAGGGTTTGAAGATTTTAGAATTCTACATTCACAGCAGTTATTCATTATCAGGATTCCCAATACCAAAACTAAATAAGAAAGAAGAACGGTTAGTTGTATTGACTGTGAAAAAAAGGCCACATATTATAAAATGATGTGAACGCCACAACAGATTAATGCATAAAGGAACTAGGAAGTGTGAACTGACCTTTGACCCTTCATGAGATCACCACACTCAAAATTTGTAATAGGATAGACTGTGGCAATCTTAAATCTAAATTATTGCACCTTTCAGCTTTTACTTCGAGATTTACTAAGAACACATCTTCCAAGAGACAATCAAATTGAGAACAAAATAATATATCCAGGATTTTGGATGAATGCTGTGATTTGAAACACTCTGTTTCAATGAAAAAAACAATGATATATATTTTGCATTGATATATTGATATACTGCATTGATATTGCAAAAATTGATACTGGATAAATATTTTCTTCATGATATTGCATCAATATTGCGTTGATATATATATAGCACTGCTATCAATAAATGCTATCAGTAAAACTTTCATTGGCCAATACAGGTTTCTTACTTTCATGTACATTTATGAATTTTTGTGCTTTCTTTCGTGATCGCAAATAACATACCAGATTTCAGGTATTTGTTACAAGTTTAGGGGTTGCCAAGTTATCACATTTTTGAGCTGAGCATAATTTTCTGAACATCCTACAAACTTATCAACCGAGTCTGTAATTTGAGAGTCCGTTCACTGTGGTGGCTATTTAGTACTTGCAGAATATCTGTTACTAACAGCACAGAAGAAGAAAAATCGTTTGTAACACTTTTTCATTAAACGTGTATAATACGTATCTCCGGAATTTAGCAATAATCCTACATTGAAAAGACATTTTGTAGTGTTCATACCATATTCGCCTAGGTCATTTTTTATGATTTAAGTTGTTTTTAGTAATATTATCTTCATCTTATCTTTAATTTCCTAATAAAACAAATGTTGAGTTTTTAAAATTCCTTATTATATCCCAATTTTATAAGCTAAACCACATTTACCTTATTGTTTTGCTTTGAGCAACAGTCTGAGAGTTCTAAATTTCTCAGAACCTCAAAAGTTAACAAAGGCATATATGGAATGAGCGTGACTTTTTTAGAATATGCTCAGTAAACTATATTTAAGAAATGTTGATCATTAGTGGAAGTTGGGTAAGTGACAGTAGCAAAAAAAAGAAAAAAATGAAATTGGTAATATAATAATATTATGCATTTGTAGGTAGTATGTGGACGAGGCAGCCTCATGCAGTTACAGGAGATACTCTGGGTTGATGACATGGGTCGGTAGTAAATCTTATCACGGTCAATATTGGGGTATCGATAAAGTATGGAGTGCCTCATCCGTTTGTATGCACTGTCAGTAACACAGGTAAATAGGTGTCAGATTTATCTGTTTACACTGTCATCAAAATACAGGTGTTCCTGTGGGTTATTAAAGATGGCAATCTGGTGGGATGAGGCGACCAGAGGCGTCATCTTTAGTGCAGCTCTACTGGCCCAAGGGTATCATTTATGCTTCCAGAAGATTACATTTTGCAGGTTGTCTGGAACAAAATTTTTAGAAGACCCTCTGCAACGTCTTAATTCCAACTTCACCTCGGATCATTCCAAATGCCAATGAAGCGAGCGGACACTATGTTTGCAGTGTATGTCATTATGTCATATATGTGATCTATATATTTTACGGTGTATGCAGTTGGAACCAGCGGTATCATTTATGCTTCCTTATGACTTACAGTTTACAGATTGTTTAAAACAGCTTCTTACAAGGTTGTACAAAACTTTTTTAGAAGCCCTTCCGCACCATACCAATGGCCACTCCTCCTCAGATCATTCCAAATGACAAAAATGCGATCGGACACTATGTTTTGGGTTATATGTCAAATATAGTGCAGCTGGAACCAACTGAATAATTTATGCATCTTTAAGATTTACGTTTTACGTAACACAAAATATTTAGGAGGGCTTCTGCAACATATTAATGGTACCCTCACCTCATATCATTCTACATTACAATAATGCGGTCGGACACTGTTTTGCGCTATATTGTAAAAAATAGTGCAGCTGGAACCAGTGGTATCATTATTGCTCCCTTAAGACTGAGGTGTACAACATTCTCTCTACTAGGTTGTACAAAAGCTCTTCTGCAACATAAACATGCCCCCCTCCCCTTAAATCATTCCAAATGACAAGAATGCAGTCGGACACTATGTTTTATGGTATTAGTCACATACACACACAAAAGACGTTTCCGGCCGTAGATTCGGTGTCATTTTTTTTTCATCTTTCATTGTGGATGCTTATGCAATTTGCTATTTTAAGCTGGAAGACGATATTTCGGTTGAACAGGGAGCGCCGATGAAGAAAGTGGGGGAAGGGAGGTCAGGATACAAGCGATGGATCCCCCGGGTCTTATTTAAAAGATAATTAAATATCTCTTAGGTGGTAAATGATGATTCTGGACATCGCACTGCACGCATATAAAAGTTAAGAATTTTTCTATGTTCATAACACAGACTTTTCCACAAAACAAAACATTTCATAACTGTGGAGACTCGGAAAACTATGGCGTCCCGAATATTTACGGTGCAAGTAGAAGTGGCTTTTGACTTGGTAGGTCTGGTCGTATCACTACTGTGTATGGGTAGGAGCAAAACAACAATACAACAAACGATAATACTGAACGAAAGTGCGCTTCCATACATGATAATTATGCTTGGTCCGTAAAAAGCATCGTCACAAACGTCATTATCTCGAGCAACACTTGAGATCAATGGCCTACCAAGGTTTAAACAAGGTTTTGAATCAAAACTATGATTGCGATTCGTCGTCGATACTTGACCTCTTATTTTTACCACATTCTGAAATTCTTCAACAAAGTAAATACCAGATTATTTTTTCTTTTGGTTTTGAAAGGAAAAGAGTCAGGCTAAACAGCTAGCTCTACTCTGTGCTTTTATTTGCTTGATGGAAATAGACATGAACGAGGTGAGATCATTAATAAACTTTATCCAAAAAAAAAATTATGCCGATTCTTAACAATGAAAAATCTAATATTTGATAACAATATCGGATTTTCTTTTTGTGAGCCATAAATGGAACTGAGCTAATATAAATAGAGCACTCAAATCGTCTAGCTGTGTCAATTTATTATAAATGCCACACTATAATATTTAAGCAAAGCCGGTGCTGCAAAATATTTTGAAAATTTTGATTACAGCTAATGTTCCTATAAATGGCTCTTGAGAAGATAGTCTGGAAACCCAGACGCACCTCTTCGTTCCTCACAAAAGAATAAAAAAAGGAATTTAGCTTGTAACAATATTTCCTTTTGAAGTTCAACAACAATTCACTCTTTCATTTTCTGATTTTCAATTGTGAAAACGTTTTCAAGATGATACTTTTGTACAACATTAACCCCAACAAAGGCAGCTACCATTATCATGATGGCCAATATTCTATTATACCCTCGAGTATAAATGACAGGCTGTTATGTTCGTCTGCCCCAGAGTTAATGCATTTGTGTGCATTTCAGTGTTGGTGCAAGCTTGTTGTGCGCAGTGTATGTCTCTCGCCAAAGCACTCCATATTGTGCAATCTGACCCCCAGTGCAACCTGCCTTTCGTAAGCGACATAGATTGTTTCAAAACTTCTGCGGCACAGTTCCTGTCCCTCCAGACAAACATTCGATTTAACTGGCGCCCCCTAAGCCAGTAATCTATTCAGTAGAAATTATGCATGAAAGGAGGATTGTCCTGGGGAGAAGCACTTTTTCAAAATGCAAGCTGAAAATCGTCTAGACTAGTCATGCTGTTACAGCAGATTAAGTTTATCTGTTAGTCTTTCCCGGCTCGATGGTGTGCGCCAAGTGAAAGAAGTCTGTAATATCTTTTAGTGTCCATATCTGGATGCAGTCAGCGAAACGAGTTTGAAAAGCTAACCTAAGTTGATGTTTGGGATAAACATTCGGCTTAGAAAGATTTTTGTTCTTTTATGAAACCGAAGACGAAATCTGCCCGAGCTGCGTCACATTTAAGAGCACTTAATGCGAGATGGATATAAATGACTTCAATGGAGGCTAATAGAACACATACATGGATGAATCATAGACGAAATAACGTATGAATGATAGTACGAGACGACTGAGTAAAATAGTAGAACACTTTGATGAATGAATGAATGAATGAATGAATGAATGAATGAATGAATGAATGAATGAATGAAATTTTAAAAGTCTTGCATGCAGATAAATTCTGACACAATTTTTTCTTTGCCTGTGGACAAATATCCATTTTACAAACTGGTTGACTAGGGAAAATACGAAAAATAAATAAAGCTTTTCCAAGGCATCCTAAATGAACTGAGAAGGCTAGTATGAATAACAGAGGAAGCATCAAGAAACGAAAGGAAACCGACCTGAGACGAGGACGTAAGGACTAATGAACGAATGGACAAATAATGTAGAAACTCGCCAACCTATCGCCAAACATAGACTTGACAAGTTTGTCAACCAGCCAGACAATCATCCAAGCATCAAACTAATAAGCAGCCAACCGGCCAGAAGGCCAGACTACCCGTCAGCTATCCTGCAGTCGGCCAACCAGCCAACAAATCTAGATGATTAAGAATTTCTGCAATCATTACTTACCCAATTTTAAAACGTTATCAGCTCCAAATTCCATGGTTTGATTACTCCCATCTGGCCTTGGTCGTTTCACTGCCGTGGCCATAGCGGGAGACATTATGTTTTCTCTGGCCAGTTTGAAGATAGTTTTTGGTCCAGTTTGCTAATTAGGATCAACTTCCTTAGCTGCTGGCCAGCAAGAAATTTTGAGCCCGAAGATTTTGTATTTCAGGTCAGTTTGGTTTAATAAAATCCGTGGAAAATTGCCAACTAAGCAGACTGTCTTACTGTTTGATAATTATGTCAATATATATAACAAAAAAAATTATATGCTCCGTAACGTTTTTGAACCAAATTATATTTTAAACTAGCCTGGCATCAAGTAAAATCCGGGTGAAATTCCAGTAGAATGTAATTGTTTCCAGAATTAAAACGTCTCTTCTTTTATGTTGATTCAATACAGAATCTCATTCATTTAGATAGCACAGGAAAGGCCAAACTGCCTAGTGTTTTGTGATATTCAGGCAAAAACAAGAAATCAGTGTCCAGGATTGTCAGTAGCTTTTCGTATGAGCGAAACTTTTCTCGCCTAAGTTAACTGGGCAAAGACCCGTGAACAGCTAAACTTTTTGTAATGACTACTCAGTCTGCCACTGACTGATGTTTGAAATCACTCCAAGAGTCTCTGGCCAGATTGTTAGCTGAAGAACTTATCAGTCAGCTTCTGCTACATTTTCAAGCCAATTTAGCAGCCATCATTGGCTAAGTATTTTGGCATGGCAGAGTCTTAGCTGTTCCATAGAGAAATGCCTTTCGATCAGTCTTTACAGAAACTTGACTATAGTGTGGTCTCCGATGGTGCTCTTGACAACTTTTGAGTCTTAGTTGAATCCACAGCTATTCCTTAAAATGTCTGCTGGAACTTTTGCGATGCAAAGCGTCCTCTGGTTGTCTGCAAGGTCTTCAGTGGCCTTTAGTTTTATAAAGTGCCTATCACAACTAATTTAGTGACAGGCACAGAGTCATGGTTTGGTATCTGTGAACATAAATTAAAACGAATCAGTCAAAATCTTGATGTATTTATACTAGATCCCACACCTTTCACCTCCTCTTCAAGCATGAATACACAGTGATTCTCTCCAGTGGTGTCATGCACCAGCTGATCTATTGTAATCCACAAACAAACCCGGAAATAAGACTGTAAGAGTTCCCTGTCGGCCAATGAAAGTGAATGGCAGGACTGCCATATTTTTTTTCTCTACCCGGCGCCAAAACGCTCATGAACAAGAGCCAATCATATCTGGAAAAGGCTTACTGGGGTCCGAATTTGACATAAACCAAAAGATTTACTACAAACTGTCTAGTACTGGATATACGTGGGTATTACAATTGATTATTAAAAACATGTCTACACATCTCAGAGCAAGATAAGAAACGGAACAAATGTTATTTGAAAACAGTTTGTTCGTAGGGCCAGTTCTAACAGACGTTCGGTCACTTAAAATGCTATACAGTTCGAATGCAGTAGATAGTAGATTGCTATTTACTTCGCCAAATGCATTTGAATAATAATAAAAGAAAGCCCAGCTCAGAGGTATTTTGAACACTAGAACAACCAATAGAAAGTTTATCAGAATGCCTTGAGCCAAAGAGAACCCAGAGAAAGCTACGATCACAAGTTTGGAGTTCTCACATTACAGATTTAGGCCCCCAAATGATGTTAACAGTTTCTTCCATTTATTTTATATATTCTTTTTGTTAACGACATTAACCAATGTTGACGTTAAGTCCGTTGGAGCCCTTCCCCCACAAAAAAAAACACAACAAAACAAAACAAAACAAAACAAAACAACAACAACAAAGAAAAAAAGGCCAAACAAGCCAAACAATTACTTCAATACCAATGGCCTTAAAAAAAAAAACAACACTAAATATCTGGATTTGGGCCCGAAGAGCCAAATCTGACATCTAGTGAATGGCTCAAAACGCAACAAAAAGCGGTCACTCAAATTCCTAGACGTGTGGCAGTGGTTGCTGTCATGAGTTTGACAATCTCGCGAAAGCTGTATTCCTACCACATAGATGAACCTACATATAGGAAACCTGTGTCAGCCAATGCAGATGAGTGTTTCAAATCGTAGCAGTCAGTTAACTTCTACGATAAGTGGCGCTGTCCGCTATCACAAGATTATCTCAATGATTCATTTATGCACTTTTTCAACACCCATGAGATTTTGAATAAGTAGCCGTATGGGCGTAACGGAATGGCTTGAGTACGTTCGGACACAATAAATTTAGCAAATAACCTAATTAACGTTCCACTCCTAAAAGAATATAAATGTGGCTTGTATGACGTCACTAGCAGGATAGTAAAAATGTGGTTTTTGGACACATTAAACAGAATGATCCCTAGATTTTTATATCTGATTGCATAATATTATGAAGATGATGATGATGATGATTCTTTTCTGATTGTCTCAACCAAAGCTGAAATTTTGGGTTAGACACTTCGGTATGGATGCGGCCCTCTAGGCGAGACATTTGTCCCGAAAAAAAATTTGTTAAGCTTGTTTACGCCTTTCGATTCATCGCTTCGCAGCTCGACAACGAAGTGAAAGATCTGCATTTTAAATATCACTTATTAATCGACTCACTAAGCGGCGTACCCAATAATGCCACCATGCTCTCCTATCTCTCATCTTGTCTGTATAAAAAATGGTAAGGTCAATCAGAGACTCGAACCGTTGTTTTATTATAGTCCTATGGTCTTCATGTACCCCCCTAGAATTTGCCTGGCTTGCCTCAGGCTGGGAATGCCTGCTTCAAAGAGCTTCACTTGGACATGTATCTGGCAATCAGTTGGGGTTTCTATGTCTATGACATCCTTTTTCTATCTTGAAGTAATAGGTGAGTTTGTGAAATAATGATAATGATAATAATAATAATGATATCTATGACAATAATTATTCAGATAACAATGATGACACACAATTTAAATAATGAGAGTCAAAAGTAAAAAGTAACGACACTGTCTTGATAATAATAACCATAAGGATCATGATGCTGATAATGATGATAACTGGTATTGGTTAAGGATAAAGAGAATCGCCGTGCTGTATTAAATGTATTTTTTTTTGTGTGTGAAATACTTCTTTCATACTTTTAAATCTATGCACAATAATATGTTTATTTATCTAAGAAGTATATAATAAGTTTTATTAGAAATGACAACATATTCATGCGTTTGTTATTTGCTTCAGTAATTAAAAATTATCATAATTAATATTTTGACTGACATAGCTGTGACAGCTTAATAGATCTACTTTAATCTTAACGATAGAGGTGGTAGCGGTGGTGATATATTAGATCGCTTTTATTTTCAGGTCTGGATCTGGGATGAAAAGGTATAATAAAGGCCCAGTGGCATTTATTGGTATTATGTTTACATTGAAGTTACAGTATTCAATCTTCTCTAATTATTTAATGTTATGTATAATGTTGTCATACCACCAGGAACTGGCATAAACACATTTGTATCTCTGCGATAACTCTCCGTACTTGAAACTAAACGTTCCCCATTATTTGCTCACGCTACTTCGTTCTTTTTAAGTCAGTCACTTTAACTGTCGTCTCAGCCAACTTGCCAGTGAAGTATACAAAGCTTTTCGCTTACAGTGAGTTTTATTTTCTGAGAACTTTGTTTCATTTTTTAAAATAATTTTTTAACAATACTGAATAGAAGTATTGATACAGGTGTAAACGGAATACTTCTCACAGCTAGTTTAAATGCAATAGAAAATGGTTATGTCTGACCGTGAAATGCTTGCATATTTGTTAGAACATAATAAAACATAATATCAATATCGGAACATAAAAAGACAATACTTTTAACAAATGCGTTTATGTAGAAACTACATTTGGGAGTTATTCTGTTGCTGATTAGCCATTTTTTTTTGTAAAATAACTTGAGGCATATTCCTGTCAAATTTACTGGTATAGCTCAGTTAAAACGGAAGAGTTCAGAAGCAACGTTTCATCTATAAATAAGGAAAAAATGTGAGAACATCGCTTTTAAATGAAAAGAAAACTATTTTGCTCAAACCGATATTTCTATCTCCGAGATCAATGTGTCTCTGACTCTGATGCCAAATTTGGTGAAAGTAGAGACCTGAACTTTCCAGTAACAATAAATCTTTGGGTCAACAATGTCATCGTCAGCTGGCTACTTTAAGTCTCCTGCCAACTTAATTTATTATTCATAGTCATAAAGATTGCATGTTTAGGTTGTGATTTCGCGCTATAAATCAATCTTGACTTAAATTTCTCCGCAAATTTCTGAAGCAGCAAACATTAGAACATCACTTTCTCAGTTTTAGGTTCATTCATCTCAGTTGCAACATATTATAACATTTTAAAATATGTTTTAAGCTAAGCACGTACGTATCTGTTAAGCACGTTATAATAAGAAATGATTAACATAGCACAACACAAAAACATTGGAAAGTAATTATTTTCAACCATATGGCAATATCAAGAAAACATTTACTTGCAAAGTTACAAATCAAATTGCCTCTTCCATGACAGACATGTCAAATTTTAATGCTTGAGGAGCACTTGTGATGTCGGTGGATTACAATATAATTCTCTGGATCCATGCAGGAACCTTCCAACCAACAATTTTGTGAAATTGAGAAGAATGTCCTTGAAAAAAAAATTATAAAAGGAACAGATAAGAATACCATACGGAAACAAATCACAGTATGTCTCAAGAATTTACGGAACTCCCAAAACTTTTCAAGGATGATAGATGCGTTGTTTATCTCGTTTTTTAAAAAAAAATTCTCTTGGCAATATCGTAGTTCGTTTTCCGACGATATGGGTTATCAGGTCCGTCTATGGTGCCACAGAATTCTTGCACGTCTCACCTCGATCGCATGTGATCCAAATACTTATGCTGACCAGTTCACCAAAGGCATAAATCGGAAGTTATAAAAAGAAGTGAAGGCATCCTAAATCCGTGTACCTTATTCAGCACAGTACAAACTTTGAGTCAGTTGTAATCCATGTTTTTATTCCAGTCAGCTACATGTAGCAGCTGAAATTTGGCCTTCCGAACCTGTGTGTAGCGAAGGTCTGGAAGCGCTATAGCCAAACTCCTACTGTGGCATTCCAAGCCGTTGTGGGCGTCTCCCAGACCTTCGAGAGCGCCGGAAAGCCTTCTCTACACAGATTCATGCAGGCCAAAATTACCTCTCAAGCTCTCAGAGATAACAGCAACAACTTCAAAGCAATCGATACCGTACATAAACACGATGGGAATTTTCTTCTGTGGAATTTGATTGCCCCGTCGTCCATTAGTAGAACTGACATAATAAGCTTACTCATGAATGAACTGCGTGGTTTGTGACTGAAACGCACGTCAAAATGACAAATTTTCAGCGTCACAATCCCAACGCGTAATCTATATCCGTAGCACTCAATTCGTCGACTTGCGGTGACGAGTCTGACAACACTGGGACGTAATACTTCAACAGTTTAGAATTGGAATTCCCAGGCGGTATAGTGTAAAAACCAACTACTATATGTAATGAACAATACTGCATGATAGACTTTACATGAGTAATTGATTGATGTTGCGCGTGATGCAATTCTAAAATTATTCTTTTTAAAGCGATCGATACTTCCGTTTCCGGTATTATTCCTCATAAATCCTGCTCCGAATCACCAATTTTTTTTTTCCATTTTACTATTACAGTCTACATGAAAAAGCCAGGGGGAGGGGGGTGTGGGGTCACTGATAGTAGGGATAGGTAGTTCCGTCATCATGTCATAATTATGAATATGCAGCAAGAATGAACACAGCAGAAGACTTACGACAGCAACATGATTAACGGCAGCAAGACCAACACACAGAAAACAACAGCATTTAAACAGTAACGTTAAGGAAAAAAAAAACAAACGATGACAGCAACAGGAAAACAGCAATATTTACGAAAACATCAGCCAACATATGACTGTCAACAGCCCATCAAAAATTATTAAATACATAGAACACACTATGGTAAACCTAGAAACTTAATGAAGACTGGTTTTGAGGATTACTATTTACCCAGAAAAAAACTTGAAAAAAAAATCTGTAATGTTAAAATTCTGAACATTAAAATAAATGCATCTGTCTATTAAATAAAACCCTTATGATCCATAATCTTTTAAAAACCCCTGTACAAGTATGTCGTTCCACTGCCTAAAATCATCCCTTACAAAGAAAGAGGTTAGGTGTAGTGGAAAATCAACGCTCAAAATGAAACAATAAAATGTCAGAGAAACTTAATAAACAAAGCCGACTGCAAACAGCGAGGTGTGGCGACTACTCTAGCTCCCGAACCACCTTCTGGCTCATCTCACATACATCAAGTTTATAGTTTGCATAACCACGATTGCGAACTTGGGGTCATAAATATCGCTCAAAATACCTCTCAGGCCTCCAACTTGAAGTAAAGTTTGGCACTATATTTCGCTCAAATGGCGAAGGTTAGCATAGTAATGGCTTGGTTTGGAACATGGAAGCGGATATCGCTATTAAAATGGGCTTGAAGGACTTTGAGTTTAGATATATTTTTAAAAATTTGTTTGTATTTTTTTTTAGCATTACTTGTACATCTACTAACCACTGCTACGGCAACATTTACAACTTCTACCACGATCAACTACTGCAGTTTCACATCTGATTCCACAATGGTGCTACCTCCATAAGTGCTATTAAATGCTACTTCCACTTCTGATGCTACCATTATGGTGTTACCAAGACTATTATTATTATTATTATTATTATACTACCGCTACGTCCACCACTTAAAATAAATAATAATAAATATTAATATAATAATTAATCATCATTACAAATTTTATTACTATGATTAATAAAACTGTTAATATGATAATACAATAATAATAATAATAGCAATAATAATAGTAGTAATAATAATAATAATACTTACTGACTCCATTACCACGGCTATTAATCTACACTTGCTGTTTCTGCAGCTCATACTGCTGCTGCTGCTAACATGCTATGTTTATTGAGGCAGCGAATGCAGCTTCTTTCTCCACAAAATGTTGCCACCACTACTTGTAAAAATAATGCCTCTGTCACGACCACTGCCATAAGATTAATTTTCTTTACATCTACCAATACCAATGCTACCTCTACTGATAAAATTCTGTGCAATACATATCAAGAGAAGGCTCAAAATTCATCATTATTTCATAGTGATAAATAATTTTTATTTTGATATTCACAATAATAATTATTATAATTTTTGTTGTAATCATTAATCTTCTTTTTCGGAATGTTTATTATTATTATTATTATTATTATTATTATTATTATTATTATTATTATTATATGGGAACATGAAAACTGCTGATAAATCAAATAGAGTTCATATTTCTTAATATGTTCTCTTTAAATAATATTCATTAGCCTAAGCCATTGCACGCCCCAAAACCGCTTCTTTTATTGCTTTTATACTGACAGAATCACAGCGATTGTTCTCGTGGCTCTATTATGTTGTATGTCGGTAGGCAAACAGGGTTTTAGCTTACAATAGCGCTGTCTTTATTGCTGATAAATAAATAAATAAAAAAATAAATAATCTCAATATTCATCCACTACATCAGATAATGTTACTTGCTAAATGTTATTAATATTCTAGTTGTTACTTGCTAAATAATATTTTAATATTCTACATTAGTTTATTTCTTGTCGTGCTCGCAGCAGTTATTACCATTGTCATTGTTTTCGTTCTCGTTTTGAATCATATTGAATTATAGTATTGATAATAATGATACTAATTTTAATTTTAAAATTACTTTGATACTTATAATGCTCATAATATAACAATAGCAAATATAATAATAACAACAACAACACTTTATATAGGTTTTGAAATATATCATATTTCATTGAGATCCTTCTTCGGTCTATGTCACGCACACTGTCTATAACTATAAAAGAAAGTGAATCTGAATATCGCTTTTAAAACAGGATTTGCACTTATCACCCTGATAAAATCAAAGTATGACGTTTCCATTCATGCCCACTCACAACATGTTGCTATTTAAATAATGTGTACTAATACCTAGATCTGATTTATTATTTTCTCCATACAAAGCAGATCATATGCTCACTTAAAATTAATCCACCACTGTAGCACTATTTCTTTTCCGTAAACTGTTCGGTAAGATATTTTCCTAACTAACTTGTACTTCCATTATTACAGCACAACTAATTATAAGGCAAATAAATGATACTATAATATAAATAAATAAATAAATAAATAAATAAATAAACAAATAAATAAATAATAAATAAATAAATAAATAAATAAATAAATAAATAAATAAATAAATAAATAAATAAATAATAGAATGACGAGTACAATATTCTCTACTATTACTGTTACGTCTTTTACCGCTATTCCTGTTCTTAAATTTACTGCTATTGTTGTTATTACCACGGCTACTATCCTCCTCCTTCTCCTCCCACAACTACCACGAACCTACTACTATAATAATTACTACTGCTGTTATTATTACAGTTATTACTATAAGACTATTACTACTGCGGTTGCTCCTGTTGCTGCTGCTGCTGCTGCTACTACTACTACTATTATTATTACCCTAATACTACTACTACTACTACTATTACTACTATTATTATTACCCTAATACTACTACTACTACTACTTCTAATACCACTACTGCTGCTACTATCACTGTTCATGTTACTACTACTAATGCAACTATTTAGTAACCCTACTATTACTGTCAATCTTCTTTGATTACATAAAAGGAAACCTCGATGCTTCATCATTGAAAATATTAATTTTGACGCATCGTCCGAACTGCTAATTAGATCATGATGTTGTTCAAATTGAGACGCTTCCTAGAAAACAAATTTTGAAGATGCAAATACTGCATTTGCGAATCATCTTCCAAACACACAAAAGAAATAGACCACAAAATCTCATCCACTATTAGTACCAGAATCAAACTGATGTCTTCATTCATTTGTCTAAATAAGTCTAACTTCAGCTTTAAATGTCTTCAACGTAACGGCGAAAAGGTCTGTTTGATATAACTGTATGTGAAAAAATACATTCTAGGCCAAAGCATTTATATTAATGGCCTAGTATCTCAAAACCATTCCAAAAAAAGAGATTCTCTTCTTCGAAAATCACAATTTCTTCATTTTGCTCAGGCCTCGTGTTCAGATTCAGGAATTTCTTGTCAAACCCCTAGATATGATCGTCTGTTAAGAATTTCGACCAAGTTTATATTCTTCTCTATGTTCACAAAAAGAATATTTAAGACTTAACATATAGATCAAGTCTAGTCTGCGATATGATACTGAGAGATAGAATCTGTAATTTTCCTCAGTGCTAAACACGGAGAAAAATATGCAACAAGCGTTTAAGTTTCGAAACTCTAAAGAGTACAATGTGTTCTCCCATTGTTAGAAAAATACAAATGGCACACATCTCACGATATCTCTTTGTCCTCGAAAATTATTCTTTGTGGCGCCACTGAAGTTGGTCATAATTTTCTGCAATTTTTATATGCAACAAGAGTTTAAGTTTCGAAACTCTAAAGCGTACAGTATGTTCTCCCATTGTTAGAAAAATACAAATCGGACACTTCTCACGTTACCTCTTTGTCCTCGAAAATTGTTCTTTGTGGCGCCACTGAAGTTGGTCATTATTTTCTGCATTTTTTTTTTTTTATAGGTAATACGTAAATAATCGTTTCACTCGCCGGCCTGGTTTCAAGATGATGGTATCAGCTGAAAGTCCACCCTGTGTATTTTTTTTTATTATTTTGCTGCAGACTATTTTCCTCAAGCCACTCGCAACATAGCACTAACAAGGTTAGGAAAAAGAAACCATACCACCAACGCATGTAACGCACCTCATAAAGTGAAATCGCAATCTAAAATGATAACAACACAACATACCTGTTTACCTCAACAAAATTTTAACCCAAAAGATGTCAGTTATGCATTGAATAATTGGTATATAGTAATTTTAAAAAATTGAAAATTCAAAATCTTCTTACGGCTTTTATGTTTATTGACAGCTGGGTTTGAAATTATATTGTTCTTTTTTCTCTTCTTATTTGCAGCAAATTTTGGGTTGTCTTGTTTTTAAGCCTCCCTTTATCAATTTGTCGGCAACATTCACTCCTAAGGGAAACGACTCTAAGCCTGTGATTATCGCCCTAAAGTTTGAGTTAATTTGCCGTATTTTAATGCATTTTTTGTTTTGTTTTAGAAATACTGAAAGCCAACGATGAAAATGTTAAAAGCCAACAGAATAGCATTTTAAATCTGATTAATGCATATGTTTACTGAAAAATGTTAGCAGTAGGGAAAGTTATTATGCACAAACACAAACCGGGTAGATCTCCTGGTGCCTCATAAGCCGGATGATCCTGTTTTGAAGAAAAGATGTCATGCTAACTCTAAACGTCGTAATATGCAAAAGCCAAACACGAGCCTTCGAGACAGTGACTGGTTAAGCTCTGCAAAGAGCCCAGACGCAAATCAGTGCACCTTGTTGACATGCAAAATATCCACAAATACCCGCCATTTAAGGGCGAGATACCAGAAATAAGTCGAGTAAACAAGGTCTGTAGCCACTGTGTCTGGCCCAGAGCTCAATACATACACTACAGGAGACTCTTACAAGAGCTGCTGCTTCCCCGACATCCAGTAAACCCGCCATACTCCAAGGCTGTATCTTCGGGCCCCATGCTTTTTGTCCCCTTTTGAAATCAAGACCCCTAGACCCTAGCAAGCCGAAGACGACCGTCCCGTTGGTGCACTGTAGTCCCTAACGTTGTGTGTCATCTGCTTATCGCGGTACACATGACCAGCCCTTTCTTACCGGCTTCCTCTCTTCCGTTAGGTGCTGATAATCGTGATTAATTGAGAAAAGATTTGAACTCAAACTGTTTATATAATGTTCGGGAATGCCCCCGAGGTGTATTAGGCGGGTTTTAGTTGGAGCCACGTCGGACCAAAATCAAGAGGGGGGACCGATTTGGCAGGCAAATTTATTGGACATGTTAAGCAATGTGGCATCGCTTAACTAGATTTTTATCGAATGTTTTGAGAAGAAACTTGGAAATAATCTATGACGTGTGTAAATCACACTAGTCACGATTGAATCAAAGTCTCGTAAAACATACATAAGCAAATCTCCGTGTGAAGGGTAAAGCTAGGCGGTATTAGTTATCTGGACTGGAAAAAAACTCATGTTCAAGACCAGACCAGTGCTGAAAACGCGCAACATGTTCAAAAAGCGAAATTCGTTGCGCTCATCAGGAAAAAAAAAATAGGCAGCTAATATAGCTAATATAGGGTTACGTACAATAATAATTATGAAAAATATCGCACAAATGGTAGAATTCCCAGATAATAATGTCTTGGGATTGTCCCAAGGGCGCTTTGCTAACTCTTCTACTACACTGTCCCTATCCTATAACAAGCACTAGGCGGACGAGATCTTGGATATTGCTCTGTTATTATAATCAAGGCAGTGGACGCCACGGAATCGAAATTTATGTTATCTCATTTTTCTCTTAATAGCAACATGTCTTAGAGAACATGAATGAAGCCATGCAAAGATGTTATAGTACTGAATAGAGGGACTACAGCAGGCACCGATATTGGTCAAGTCTGAATGTGCGACGCCATTTTCAATATGGTCCCCTTTCCCCCACCCCTCCCCTTTTTTGTGTTTTATTTGGGAAACCTGCTATCAAATTCAAGAACATAAAGGCAAAAGAGGCAACTAGTGTAAGTATGGCTAGGTATTAGTAATAAAGAGAAGGAAATAAAGCAGAACATGTGGATGCCCAAGTCATGAAGGCGTCGTTGGCAGTGACCAGGAAAAAACTCGGCTGGAAGAAGAGTGGGAAGAAATGGAAAAGAAAGAGGATTCATTACCCACTGACTCTAAGAGACTGGATTGGTATGGCTGGTGATAGACAGCAGTGCATAGAATAAAACATCTGATGGTACCTAGAGAGACACTTCAGCTGTTGCTGCAGAGAAAACAGAGCGTACTGTAGGAGCGTCCCACATGCAGCGGCATTGCTTAATAATACAAATAGTTAATAAAAAAAACAATATGAGCGCAAACTTCAAGTTTTGCTCAATTGAAACTGACTTCATAATACAAGTGTAGGTGCGATATCATGGCATTATGTTCTTTATTTACTAGCCGACCCCACAAATACGAGATGGGCATCCCATTTGGACAAAATTAAGTGCTAATATTTTCAATTTTGATACTCCTCCATATTTTAAATAGATTTCACTCCAAACGGCTCTGAACTCTCTGTTGAGGAGTGACAATCATCAAAGTTCTTCGCACAAAAGGCAAGGTCTTTTTGATATTCACACGGGGCCGGGCCACACCAAGCTCATGATCCTTCTGTCGAGCCCACAGCTAATGCTGTTCTGTTTCAAAGCCTCGCCAGTACCATCTTTGTATGTCATTTCGCTCGGCTCAGAATCAGTTCGAGGCTTTCCCTACACATTCAAAGTGCCATGTCCTTCAAATTTTGTGGACGCTTCCCCCATTAATTCGCCTCTAGTTTCATCGTATGCGGAGGCATCGAAGAATGTTGTTGCTCCCACATCCATAGCTATGACTCCTACCCTCATCATAGCTTGTCTTAACTTCAAGACAAGATCGCTGTGACTTGTCCATCTGAGATTCGAAAGCCCGTCAGCTTGACCAGCAACATGTCTGCTGTGTTGTTGACTGGTACAAAGTCAGAACGTTGGCAGGCTTTGTTAAATCCACACATTTGTAATCTATGACTACATTTATAATGCTCTCATCGAAGTCAGTGGAAAAAGGTTCTTTCGTGCTGTCAAACAATAAACAGAACTGGTGTTTTGGTCTCTAGCGGAAGTAGAAATCAAAGCGTAGATCTGCATTTCCGGGATGCATGTTGATTATGGCGTCTTGTGTTCAGTACATGACACGTTCTGAATGGTGCGAAAATGGGAATGACGCAGTCTAGTTTATTAGTAGCATATCTATAATGCAAAGTCGAGAATAGGCAGAGCCGCTTAATAGCATTATCTACTTATGGAATCTTTTACTATCTCCCCTTCTTCTAGGGTCGTGATTTCTATTGACTCGACGATTTATTGTCTGGGTTCATTGGCTTGTACTCACTCACAGTCACCATGCAACCAATTAAAAGTTAGGCTCTCACCTTTAAAGTTATGGTCTCAATAGGCTTAAGGTAAGTTCTCATATGATGCAAATAAGATACGATTAGATAAGCTATGATTATGATAAGATAAACTTTTATGTCCTCTTATAATGAAACATATTTACAGTAGAAGGATTCTTAATAATCTCCCAAACCTAATCTTATTGGGAAAACATGTATACACATTATATTTAAAATAAGTCTGACGTTCGAAATTAGGGAAAATCGGCCGGAATATTAAATTTTCATAATTCTAATACCTGCTATAATTTAGATCTAAACTAGTCTTGATCAATTTGTTAACGCAAGTCAGTCTCTCTAAATCTGATTCTATCTCTCAGCTGCCCATTGCTTGGCAAAATTCTGAGAGTTTTCCAATGGAGTTAAGGTTTTGGAAAGTTTTCGAGGAAGGTTAAAAGTGAGGGTAGGCTTGAGGCTTAAGGCTTGAAATGGGATTAGGATCAGGGTAGGGTTATTTTTTTTG